>CM039665.1:28007528-28156727 GCA_022405105.1 Aristolochia contorta | reverse complement strand
TACAAAATAACATCCAAATATCAATCCATCCCAACCTGGAGGGTCAACCTTAGCAGGACCAGGTCAGGTCAGTGCACAGTCTTGCTACTTCTGTTTTGAGCAAGTACCCTTCAACTCGCCTCAAACCCAGCTCTGACTCAGATTGAGCAGATCTGGAGAGGGTTTTGAAGAACCTCGGTCAGGTTCCAGATCTAGGATGCAAAACCTAAATATGCACAGCACTGCATATGACAACAAAACAAAGAACTTCTTTACATATTAAGGAAGATGCTCTACCTGGCATACAAGATTGTTCCCATACTTCCTATCTGGGTTGCATAACCTGAGGTCATTTCAGATGTAAAGAACAGCTCTCACATTGTTCCGTACTGAAATAAAAGCAGAGGTGAAAAAAAAGATGAATACAGGATCTCACCAAAAATGATCATCGTGGGAGGACACAATAATATTGGTTTTGATTCCCTGAAACAAAGAAACACAACATAATCAATCTATCAGCTGAAACATCAATTCATCTTGAAAACAGCTGAACTCCGTGACTCCAATAGAGAAAGCAGAAAGCACTACCAAGGTTCATTTCATGAAAGAAACACCAAGCATTCTTTTTTTTTTTTTTAGGAAGTTGGATTTCAATGAAATCATAATCAAAGAACAAAATATTACAGAGATTTCCAATTCTACAAAGAGTTTATGGTGGCTCCCTCCCCTTGAGGTAACTGAGGGAGACACCTTCCTTCGCTAGCTCATCGGCTGTGGCATTAGCAGATCTAGGAACATGATTCCAGCTGCAGTTAGTTATCCTTGGTAGATCCCATATTTCTCTAAAAACACATTTAGCCTCCACAAAGGATCAAATTCCTTTTTGCACCACTTTATGACATTTACAGTCTCCTTCCACTTGCAGTGGTCCATTGAATTTCTCGTCAAATAATTGCAATCCCTTAAGAACAGCAAGTGTTTCAACTTTAGTGGAGTCCTTAATCCCCAATGGTCCCAAAACATTTAGCTTGATTCTGCCCTCATGGGTCCTAAAAGTGCCTCCAATGCCCACAGGGCTGGGGATGCCTAGTGAGGACCCGTCAATGTTCAACTTAAGCACTCCAGGTTCTGGTGCATTCCACTGAACCTGAATTGGTGCTTGCGATGGGATGTTGAGACCAGGAATTCATGGCCAAGATGCTTTGAAATTCTTTCCACTAAATTCGTTGAATTCTTTGTGGATGATTAGCCAACTGATGACCCTCTGCAAGGTCGTTTCAGCAAAGTCATTACTGCAAGTGGTTTTGTTGGAGAAGACTCCTATTCCTTTACTCCTATGCTGACCAAGGAACAAAGCCAGCCCCTCTTTGTGCCGATGATCCCTCTTAATTGCTCAATTGTGGAAGGGAGATCTGCTGCCATTACAATATTGATTTGGAACAGGCTCAGAAAAAAACTTCCAGATTTGCTAGTCCATCAGAATATGCTAGGCAGTTTCAGCTTCACCATTGCAAAGGGGGCAGAGAAGGGAAGGCAGATCCATTCCTCTCTGAGCTAATTGGGTCCTCGTTAATATTTTCTGATGCAGGGCCGACCATAAGAAGAACTTCACCTTAGGGGGTAGGTGCAATTTCCAATCCCATTTTGCTTGGTGAGGCTGCAAATGCTGGAGTTGTGTCATAGCAACGTATGCTGATTTACTTGAGAAGTCCACACTGTTGCTTGGAATCTAAATAAGTATATCTGGTTGCTGCACATCAGAGAAACATTTTGATAGTGCATGATCAAGGTTATTGAGCTTACAAGCTTCCTCTTCATTCAGCTCTCTCCTAAACACTGAGCTCCAGTTGAAATTTCTGCCTTGCCTATCTTGTAGCAGGGTCTGAATTTTCATTTCAGTTTGAGTTATCACTCGGAAGAATCTAGGGAATACCTGCTTGAGGTGGGAGTCCTTAAGCCAAGTATAACACCAACCATTCTTCAGTACAGTACAATGAAAACTTGGATATGAGATGCAAAGAAACACCAAGCCTATGTCCCAACACTTCTGCAGGAAGGGGGGGTTTCTTGATCTTCTACTTATATAAACCATGAAATGATGTATGTGCACTGCAACACCATATCCTTCTCTGCATTAACGACTAAGGAAGCAAAATGGAAGAATGATTCCACTTCCTAGAAATGAATCCAACAAATTATGCACAATAAAAAAACCCAGTAAGATTTTTTCTTTTTGGAAAACATCCAGTAGATTGCATCATTCCACATCAAATATGGGAAACAGTAGTGGCACCAACTTTCAGCGAACGCATATGCGAATCTCTATAGTTTTTCCTTGAAATGGAGATCTATAAAATAAAAAAAATGACTGACAAAAAGGAGCATACCTTAATATCCACAGAGATCATTTTGGTAGGAACTGTAAAATAACGAAGCTCAGCCATATTCCACAGCAATAGAGGTGACTGGCATTTTGAAAACGGCAGAAATAAATGAAAAACTAAAATTTAAGGTACCTTTGTTTGTTTACTACTATACAATGAAAATATGTAAAACTACAACAGTCATTAAAGAATGCCAATAAGAGGTCAAAGCATGCTGCTATAAGTAAGATATCCAATCAGGCATCTCACACTATTAAATTTGTTCTAAAGCCATTCAATCTCAAACATACTAATAAACAGAGTGTTTTTACCACTGCAAGTTGCTTCAGTCTAAGAATAACTTTACCTCTATATTTTGACTAATGAAACAAAAAAGAGAAATTCCTGATATTTGAAGAATTAATTTTACCAATACTTTTCACTGTCGAATAAAAAGTAGAAAAAGCCCATTATAGCAATAAACATTCACAGCAGCACTTATGACAAAAATACCTCTAAGTAACCAACCATAAACAGTAGAGCAGTGAGTGTTCTCGGATTTTGTTGCAAGAGCAGCAGCAAGAAGCCACCTGATACTCTACTCACTCCTCGCAGGTAAGTCAAATAAAAGGAGCTGTTGAAGGACCATTGTTTGCATTAATTTTTATCTTTCTCACTTGTGTAACTAACATGAGGACCTTATCTTATTATTTTTAAATTTGTAAGAGTCAGAGAGTTCTGAATGATATCATTGTAAAAAAGAGGATCACCTCCTTTAAGGTAGGAAGATTGCACCCCATAGAAAATAGGGATATGCTGCAAACTCTGTTGCTACTTAGTAGGAGAGTCGAACTCTTCCATTCTCCCTTGTTTCTCCCACTCCGAATACTAAATGAAGGACTCTCAAGGGTGAAAATAAAGGATCTCGCCAAATTTCATTCTTGGCAAGCAATTTTTTTCCCTTCATATTTTCTCTTCTCCTGCACAAGTTCTTCCTCTTCTTCAATTTTTTTCCTTACCCAATTTTACCACTCATGGTATGCATACCCTAACTTCCGTTTTTCTTTGTTCATGGAATTCTGAATTTGCACCAGGAGTGGTAGAAGTTTCATTCACCTAGTTTTTGTTTTCTGAAAGACAGAGAAAACAAGTTTGTCTCTTTTTATCAGTCTAGATTTGATGGGACTTTATAGGATTGATTCAGCACTCAGCTTGCAAGTGGGGAAAGATGTAGTCCTTTTGTGTAATACGAAGGCCACTAACACAGAAACTAGATAATTGGTGCAAGAGATTAATTCCAGTGTGGCAAATGTGTCTAAGAATGAGGGTCGTGATCACCTAACCACTAAAATCTTCTCAGTGAAAATTGACTGCACAAATTGCTTTCAATGAGATACTTCAACTCATATCTTTTTTGTAAAATTACATCTGAAAAAGTGTGATATATTTCCAGTTAATTCTTCGTCTTGAAAGTTCAAACCATTGGAAGAGGGGAAAGAAAAAAGTGAAAACGGATGGTGTGAACAGACGAAAACCCATGAACCCAAGTGATACACTTAAAAATTATTTAGTTTTTGTTCATACTTGTGAAACACACCTACAGTGCAGAAGGAAAACAAGGGCATAAAATTTCAAAATAGAAAAAGATACACAAATTAAAGAGAAAATTCAAGATTATAAAAATATAAGAGAGATGAAACATACCTGCAGTGTTTTGGATTGATCGCCGATGCTTCCGGGTCCCTTTCCGTGCCCGAAAACAGTCTATTTCGCCGACAAATAGAAGACAGCACAACTGGGCTCAAAACCCGACAGAAACATGAAATAAGAGAAATTAAGAGAGGGAAAAGGCAAAGAGACACCTTTCCGCGCCGGTTACGTGACGAAATCGCCGGTGATTTTTGCCGGTGGCGGGAAATCAGAGAGAGAGAAGGGGGGGCGAGGAGAAAAGAAAGAGAGTCGATTCAATCAAACGCGGGAGAGGAGGGAAACTGGTTATCGGGACCGGCGGTCCGGACCCTTTTTTCCATTTTAATGTTAACCTGTCGACCCGCGGTTTTCCCTGATCTGCCGGGTCGACGAGTTACCGTTAAAACAGCGAAATTGTGCCGGGTCAAGCAGATCTGGCCGGGTTTTTCTGGTTTTAACCCGGAAAAGGTCCCGGTTCCGACCCAAATCGGTCTAATTGGCTGGGGCGGTCCGGTTCTGATAACACTTCTGTTTTCTTATTCTTATTTCATTTCGGAAGTCTATAAATCATAATTAGGTGCATGCTTTTTTATTTAAACCGAGTTTTTGAAGAGGGCGGATTGGGTGGGTCCAAAACGTAAATTATGTTAAACATAGTGGGCTGGCGGGAAGCGGGCTTAGAAAACGACTCGGCCCACTTTGGGTGATGGTCTTTGCGGTCTGGCCAGTTCGCACCTGGCTCACTGGTTGTTCAGTGGTCTTCTTCGGCTCCACTTGCCCAGCCGTGAATACTCGTGGCTTCTCACCTATGATAATTTGCTTCCCATACGCATCTACCCGAGTTTTTTCTCAAGCTCCATAGCCGGCTGTTCTTCTGTTGCGGAGGTTTCATTACTTTACATTGAACCGCAGATAGAGACTTTACTGTTGCTTGCCCATTATAACCTGTGGACGTCTTCAGTGACAGTAAGCAACCCTAGCATCCTTGAATGCCACCCGGTGTGGCTCTTTTAGTTCGTTGTTTAATTCCGTTTCTAGCTCCCTTTACCTGATTGGCAATCAGTTTGATAGTGCTTGTGCGCTTATGCGTTGATCTAGTCGATTTTTTTGGATAAGAAAAATTTATATGCTTCGTAGTTCTTGTTTAATGTCCTGTTGCTCTTGATCGTGGGGCTCTCGCATTGAGATTTTGGATAAGACTCCGCTTTTTTCGAAACGTAGAAGGCAGCCAAATGAAATCGCTTATATATTATGATGCTTCATGTAGACAGAGCAGCTTTTGTTTCATACCATGTATTGGTCCAATGAATTGTTGCGATTTGTCTGCAGAGCTATATTAAGCAAAGATGGGTATCATCGAAAAGATTAAGGAAATTGAAGCTGAGATGGCCAGAACGCAGAAAAATAAAGCTACAGGTTTTTTTTCCCTGTTTACTTGTCGCTTTTAGTATTAGTTTTGTCAGGTTTTAATTTTCATCTGTTAGATTAATCTAAAAAAGAAACGTATTTTTAAAATTGGAGATAGAAATTTGGATATATCACCTATTCTCTCAATTTCTAAGTTTTGAAGCATTTCTATGATTCCTTTTTTTTATTATATTTTTACTGCTGGACAGAGTACCATCTTGGGCAACTAAAGGCAAAATAGCAAAATTGAGGACACAACTTCTGGAGCCTCAAAGGTCCTCAACTCCTTGTCGCCCTCGCATTTATGTTTCTGTTTTTTTTTAAAGTTACTCGCAGTTATGTTTCTAATAGTAGCTACTGTTATTTTATGGTATTGTGAAGTGATTTTTGTAGAAGTAATATTAACATTTTCCAGTTTTTGTGCGCCAGGGTTCTAGTGGAGCTGGGGATGGTTTTGAAGTTACAAAATATGGCCATGGTCGTGTTGCATTAATAGGATTTCCAAGGTATATGAGAAGCTTAGGAAAACCTAACAACCGCCAGATCAAGACATACTGTCTAGAGACTTAACAATATTATGTGGCTCCTTATGGTGCTGAGTAAGAGTAAATATCCTTTCATTACTATTAAAGAGAATGCCATTTGAACAATAAGTAAGAAGAAAAGCCTGAAGTATGAAATTTTTAAATAAAAACTTATACTAATTGGGCCTTTGTCTCTTGACCATATTGGAGGATTATTAGCTGTTTAGTCTTGGATTTATGTTTAATTGATTAGTCTATATTTTTTATTGTACAACAAAATTCAGAACAAAGAAAAAGAAGCATTTGATGTTGTTCTGGGACGAGAAGGACTTGTAGCATTATCCAATACTCCTTTTAAAAACTTGAGTTTCTTAGGCACTCCTTTGTCATGTTTAATGGCTTAGGCAACTGACTTCATTTCTGTAATCGGATGCTTCATGTTGATAGTGTGGGAAAATCAACACTTTTGACTCTCCTAACGGAACACATTCAGAAGCTGCTTCGCATTTGAGTTCACCACACTTACTTGCATCCCTGGGATTATTCATTATAATGATACTAAAATTCAGCTTCTTGATCTTCCTGGAATTATTGAAGGAGCTTCTGAAGGCAAAGGCCGTGGTAGACAGGTAACATTGGTCTCATGTGGTTTTGTCGTTTTGTGGCAATTGTAATTTTACAGTTAGTTGTCTGTTCTGATTTATACAGTTATTAATGCCATCGATTATGCAAATGTGTTGCCTTACAAATTATTGGTTGTTTGTGCTTCTCGTTGCCCCTCTCTGTTATCTACAATATATTTATCCACTTTTGTTTATTCTAGAATTGTCTGTGCTCCTCCCTCCCTCCCTCAGTTGTTAAAATTATTCAATTGATATCATGTACTTGGGGACCAACCTCACCTCAAGTATCATTTGAAACCTCTCTCAATAAAGCTACTTTCTCATTTTTGTCCCAAAAAAAAAAACGATGGAAGATAGTCTGAGAATTTTCTGTTGATAGCTTTTTGTCCCAAGAATGTATTTTTTTGTCTCATCATCAAATTCTAATGCATAGTCTATTTCAAAAAGAAAAAAATCTAATGCATAAAAAGCGCTTATAATTATTGCATCACGAGAGAAACTATCACCCCTGTATCATGTATCTGACTGATCCAAAATTGTTCCACATCTTCAATACTTTCTCTGACTTTTGTTGGTTACACTTCCATCTAACAGTTTGTTTCATTTATCAGGTTATTGCAGTTTCCAAATCATCAGACATTATCTTGATGGTTCTGGATGCCTCAAAAGTAAGCCTTCATGTTTTAATCAGTTCACTTGTTTAGCTTTGATCATCTCTTTCAAAATTCAAACTATAAATAAAAGTTATCTATTTTTTTCTTGAATATATTTACTGAAGCTCCTGTTATGGCATTTTGTCACTAATGATATCTTTGACCTTTACTCTGTAATACTGCAAATAATTCAGTTTAGCAAATGTGCATCTAACTGAGATGGAGTTTTTTTCTACCATTTGAATTCTCTTAATTGTTTGGGCATATTTTGTTATGATCCATGATTTGCTCTACTTGATTTTTCCTAGTAACTGAATGTTCTTACAGAGTGAAGGTCACCGTCAAATATTGACTAGAGAGCTGGAGGCTGTTGGCTTCATGGTTGAACAAAAGACCACCTCAAGTGAGATAATTTCCTTACACAAATAGTATACCTGTTGGAACTGCAATAGCTATAGATGTAATCCCAAAGATGCATGTGTGATAACTATACATATGGGTGTGCAATTACCTGTGCCAGACAATGTTTCTTATTTCAGATTGTTTATAAAGTGTCCTTGTCAATTCATGTGAGAGTAGAAATATCATGACAAACTTTGTGTAAGTTTCATTCCATTTTTACCAGTTGGTTTTACCACTCCCATCTTCCTTAAATCCTAATGACTTTTCTGAGCTTTACGAGTTTATGCTTCTCTACTGTATTTCTTCTGTCATGGAAAACCTCATATTTTCTCCATTTTAAATTCTGTCACTATTGCATCCATAATATGCATAAATTTGACCTTAAATTTTTTTTAAGACCATGAACTAAGAGTGTTGAGGTCTTCAACTGACCGGACGTGTAAAATCCTTTGTAGTCCATGAAACTTTAGATCTATGAGACATGATTGTAGCAGAGAACCCTTTAAATGACCGAGAATATATGCATCGGTTCCTCTTGGCGTGATTAATCATGGAGAATAGATGTTAGTAATGTGGAATGTGATAGTAACAAATTAAGGTCATGACACTCTTTCATCACCCCTTCTTAGTAGTTAACATTATTTTCAGCCAAGAAGTTTGTATAATCAACATTCAAAAAAATGTTGACGTGTTTATTTTGTGAAGTATTTTCACTTGTTAAGGTCTACTTCTCCATTTAACAAAGTTTAATTTTGATGTATTTGGACAGATCTATTTCAAAAAGAAAAAAACTGGAGGAATTTCCTTCAACAGTACTTGTGCTTTGACTCATGTGGACGAGAAATTATGCTATCAGATTCTTCATGAATACAAAATACATAATGCTGAGGTAGCCTTCCATCCGACTTACACATGCACAGATGTGGACTCAATCAAAATTTAGAACTTTTTCTTGATTGCATTACTGACTGTGATCTGTGTACTTAATCAGCATACATAATTTAAACTGGCCTTGTGACTTTTTTATCAGTTCCTCAGTGCTTGTGAAATATTTTTCTGTAGGTGTTGTTCCGTGAGGATGCCACTGTTGATGATCTTATAGATGTTATAGAAGGTAACCGGAAGTACATTAAATGTGTTTATGTCTATAACAAAATTGACGTCATTGGTATAGATGATGTGGATAAGCTGTCACGACAGCCCAATTCTATTGTTATCAGCTGCAATTTGAAGGTGAGTTTCACTCTCTAGAAGTAATTTGCATTGTATATAAATCGACATTCCATTCATTACAACACCATGTGTTATAGAATTTAACCGAAAATTGCATGTAAAAGGCGTGTTTCCCCCAATGGGAAACAACAGGAGAAAGGCTCCGTTCCACCTGACCAAAAATTAGGTTGTCAGCTTTTGAGAGGGAAAAATTTCCACTTAATTCCTCTCGTCTTTCAGAAAACGTTAAAAAAGGACAGGAAAATTGAGTTTCCTATTGCTCTGAGTTTCATATTGCTTTACTAAGAAGCCACTAGAAAAATAGACCAAGATGCATTAAAGTGGTTTTGCCTCGCTCACCTCTCACTTGAACCTTATTATTAATTTTGTCTATATCTTTTTTTTTGTTTCCAAGCACTTTTGTTAATCTTTTCATTGTTTCTTATGGTGGCACAAACGCCCAAAAACTGGTTAAAGGGAATTATATGCAATACGAGAAATTGATAAAAAGAAAATGATTTTCCCATGAATTTCATTTATCCCAGAACAATTGATTATGAGGAGCTAAAGAAATAGCAGGCAACTAATTTTTGAAATATAATTTTAAGGTGAGGAGTGCTTATTTGCTTGTTTTCTGCCTACAGCTTAATTTAGATAGATTACTGGCAAAGATGTGGGAGGAAATGGGGCTTGTGAGAGTTTATACAAAGCCACAAGGGCAGCAACCTGACTTTACAGACCCTGTAGTTCTTTCAGCGGTAGATTTCTAATTCTTCTTTATTTTGCAATTTAGTATACTGGGAGAAGTCGGAACTTATTTTCAGCTATGAAGTAGTTAATTGAAATTAACTTATTTATGTTTGATATAAACTAGGACAGAGGTGGCTGCACCGTTGAAGACTTCTGTAATCATATACACCGGAGTCTTATTAAGGAGGTGAAGTATGTTCTTGTCTGGGGCATAAGTGCGAGGCACTACCCACAACATTGTGGGCTTTCACATATTCTTCACGATGAAGATGTTGTTCAGATAGTAAAGAAAAAGGTGTTTTACTCTCAATTCTTTTCATGTTTTTTTTTCATCCTGGATGACTTGATTGTTTCATGATTATTTCTGCGAGTTGCCAGTCTTTGTTTCCAACATAGGATGTTTCATATGTTTGAGGAAATATAATAAATGTGAGAAAACTTCCTGCAGGAAAAAGAAGAAGGTGGAAGAGGCCGGTTCAAGTCGCATTCAACTGCTCCTTCTAGAATATCCGACAGAGAGAAGAAAGCTCCTCTGAAAACATGAGAACTCAAAAATTCAGCGGCTAAATGAATTTGGGTACCTTCCAGTGTCAAGAATTCCAACGAGTGCGATAATTTTGCTGGAAACTAGTAATCACATAATATATCTAGTGCAGTGATCTTTCAAAAGCGAGTTTCTTTCAGTTTCTTGTTTTAGTTGCAAGTGGGCTTTCAGCTTCCTTTGCTTCTTGTAACAAGTAGTCCTTGTCGCTATATTATATATATCTCCGAGAAGTAAGAAAACTTCTGAGACTAACATCTACTTGCGCCGTATGGCTTCTTGATAGGCTGTCTTGTTTCTGATAGAGCGGATTGGTACATTCTGCCTCCATACTAGTAGAACAGAAACAAGAAAGTTACTACTGTTCTAGCTGATATCACGGTCCAATTCTGGGTACTATCGGTTGCAGTGAATCGTTTGATAAAAAACACGATTGGGCCTCCCTAGAGTGTCACCTCCGGTTTCAAATCGGTGGTATTCAACAAATGCCTTCTATAATCTGCGAGACCATTATTTCTCTATTATAAGTTGGGGGTTGTTTATTTGTGCCCGTTTTATTTGGATAAATCACAAAGATCGTCCACAGGACTTACCAATTGGCCAAAAGCAATCTTACATAGATAGATCTATGAGCTATTTTGTGAGACTACCTCACATCTCATCCAGTGAATCTTTCGTTATCATATTGACGTTTCATATGGAGAAAATGTCGATATTCTTAGAGAAATTGACGGTAAAAAAATATTCCTTGCCCCTAAATGTATATCCGTCTGCTCCAAATTCACAAGGAAGCCTGCCATCAAATAGAAATGAGACTAGCAACCATTGCCGACTTATTAAGAAACGCAAAGCAAATGCATAGATGACATTTGAGTATAAATTAGGATGATACTCCACTTATTATTTTACAGTGAATTCGTAATATTTCTCAAGTCAGGTCGTCTTACACTAGATGGACTGTATTGTTGCCATTTACAAATACACCCGTAGAGACCAGTTGTACAGCTGCAAGCATTAATAGTATTCCTCTGCAGTGTCCTCATTTAAAACGAAAAGTTTCATTAAGTGCTCAAAAGTAAAAACAAGAAGAGGAGCGGGGCTACTAGAAACTGAAGTTCCAGGCATAAAACATCACAAGATATCATCCATCAATGTTGTGCCCATTGGATCGTTTTGGGATCAATTCCTTCTTTAACCAACTCATACAACGGGCTCATCTCCTCAGCCTCTCCACATTCTTCACTGTCAAGTCCACAGCTCGGTCAATCTCACGCTCAGTTGTGAACCGTCCAATCCCGTATCTGATGGATGTGTGGGCCATATCCTCTTCCACCCCTAAGGCCCTCAACACGTAAGATGGCTCCAAGCTGGCACTAGTACATGCACTTCCACTGGATACCGCCACCTCTTTCAAGCCCATCAACAAACTCTCCCCTTCCACATATGCAAATGACAAATTCAGGTTTCCGGGATACCTATGTTCCATTGAGCCGTTCACCACAACCCCATCAAGCTTTGAACAGATGCCATTCAGAAGGCGTTCCTGCAACTTAGAAATTCTTCTTGTATCATACTCCATCTCCTTCATTGCCAACTCACATGCAGCCCCCATTCCAACTACCAATGGAGTCGGTACAGTGCCACTTCGAAGACCACGCTCTTGTCCACCACCATTCATCTGTGGTTCAACACGCACCCTTGGCCGTCGCCGAATGTAAAGTGCTCCAATCCCTTTCGGACCATAGATTTTGTGGCCAGAAATGGACATCAAGCTTATATTCATCTTCTCTACATCAACTGGAATTTTTCCCAGAGCTTGTGCTGCATCTGTGTGAAAGGAACATTATGTGCTTTGCAAATTTGTCCAATCTCTTCCAATGGCTGAATTACACCAATTTCATTATTAACAGCCATGATAGATATCAAGCCTGTGTCAGGTCGAATGGCTGCATTTAGCTGATCAAGGTCAATAAGTCCATCTTTCTTGACAGGAAGGTATGTGACATCAAACCCCTCTTGCTGGAGTCTGCGACATGAATCAAGCACACACTTATGCTCAGTCTGAGATGTGATTACATGCCGTTTTTTGTCCTTATAGAAGTGCATGACTCCCTTGACTGAGATATTGTTAGACTCGGTGGCACCAGAAGTGAATATAATCTCCTTCGGGGAGGCATTGATGAGGGAGGCAACATGGCTTCGTGCTTCATCTACAGCATTATCAGATTCCCAGCCAAATAGGTGGTTGCGTGAATGAGGATTACCATAACGGTGGCAGAAGTAGGGGAGCATCGCATCAAGGGCACGTGGATCAACGGGAGTTGTAGCCTGCATGTCCAGATAAATGGGTCTTGCAGAAATCTGCACACCTTTCATGAAGATGGGGGTTGCATCATCAGGATGTAAAGGGTTCACTTCAGGAGAAAGGGGAGGTGGAGTTGGGTAAGGAGCAGCATATGATGCAGCAACTGAGAATGATCGAAAGCAGCGGGCTCTTACACATGATTCCCTCAGTTTTGACACAAGCAGCTTTGTGGTGGCCATCAGGACTTCCGGATTCAACTATGTAAGATGCTGCTTTTTGGGGGTTTTACTTTGTACAAAACTCAAAATTTTGGTGGAAAGATACACTGTCGTTTAGTCCTGCCACAGAAAATAGTTGAAACATTATAAAAACATTCAGAGATAGTTTACAGAATAGTTCTTTATATACATAATTTGAGAAATCAAGCACACCACATCCTATGAAACCGTCCCACCAACATAAACATGAAAAAAGAAAAAAGCACACCACAAACAGGTATTGCCAAAATAAACCCTATTAATTGATTATAAATCGGTTAATTACCAATAACCACCTCTAAACTACTCAATCTTGTGACACACACCAAAATCCCTTATATTGGTATCCAAGCACACATTAACAGCAGCACTACCAAATATAGATTTCTCGAGTGCCATACCAACCTTCATGAGAGGAAGTTATGACTTATCAATTGTTTCATGCTAACCTTCTATCCAATGACAATTGCTTCTTTTTCCATGTGTAACAATTGCCACTAACAGCGTGAGGTAGTCTTTGTGTTAAAAGATAATTTGTGGCATAAAATTTGTAAATGACAACCGTTTTTCTTACCACCAAAAAGAAAAAATACACAACAAACGTTTTTTTCTCACTGTTCATGGAGGTTGAATTGTTGCTCAATCACTTTCGTGTCCTATGGCAATGGATTATCTTCCTTGGCAACAAGGTTCCCCAGAAAAGCCTGGAGTAGACCCCATGTTGAACAACTTTGAGGCAATAAATGGACAAAAAATGCATTTTGCTTCTCAAAAGATCAAAAAAGATAGAACAGATGACAGAGAAATCCGTTAATGCAAAAATCCATATAATTAAGAATCTAAAAATTATGATTCCAACCAGGCATCACACAAACGCTTCTACTCATAGAGCATACCGGACAAAGATTAAGTACAAGAGTTTAAGATTTTCAATTTAAAAAAATAAATAAAAAATTACCAACAGCTTGGGGAAGCAAGTAGGATTCGCTTCTTCCATGTATCCGTCCAAAACGAATACAAGTTTTGGAAAAGGTTTAAGGTTACATCAAAAGTGTATATTTACTTCTAAAAAGATCGAGAGTAGGAAATTAACAGGCATCCTAACTCAAAATAATTTTAAACAGAACTATCAGAAAAATAATTTTAAACAGTTATATTTTTAAGAAAAGAAATAAAAGAGAGAGGACAGATTACAGGAGCCAACAAAACAGAGTGGAACTTTTTTGAGTGATATCTAAGGCCCTTATAGTAATTAAATGAAAATAGGGTGTCGCGATAAAGGTAGTTGACGAAAGAAATGGTTATTATCATCTAGTAATTTCATTTCAGAACAAACAGTAAACCCCAACCCAAGCAAATTCCACCAACGTAGGTTTCCATCGAGAACAGGCAACAAAAAAATCGAAAACTATAGAGTTAGAGATGAGAGACCGTAGAAAGGTACCAGAAAAAAGGCAGGCAGGCAGGCAGGCTGGGCGGCGCAGCTGTAGAAAAAAGTGGCCGTTAAATAGTACATGGTTTGTTTGAGCAGAGGCAAGAGAAACCAAGTGGCGGTGGATATTATTTCTCGGTAGACGAAGAACTAAAAGCAGAATGACAAAGGATAGGAGCAGCAGCTGTGAGAGGCGGGGAACAGAAGCACTGAGAAGAAAGAGAGGCGCAGAGGCGGTGAGAAGAAAGAGGCGCAGAAACGGTGAAAGGGGCGTCTGTCGTTATGTTAAGAATTTGTTTCTGAATACCATACCAATCCTTACTGTGAGATTCGATCGAGAGTCGTGAGTCATTACAGAACCATATCCAAAACTTCATCGGTCGGGCTCCGATAAGCTATTTGAAAAACAAGCAAAAAACTCATAGGGGACGGCTATATATGGAATAGAGTATTAGATTCTACTAAACTTACCAAATCGAAATAGAAGAGTAGCTTTGATAAAGTAAGTGATTTCTAAGTAAAAATATGGAATTAAAATGGAAGCTTGGCAAATATTGGTCATATAAACATGAAAACAGTAAAAAAACAAAGGGTTGATAACAATTGCTCTGTTCTAATATAATATATAAGTCTTTAGGAATATCGAATGTCTATCTTTTGTTTCTCTTTTGCTAGGTTTTCTTTAAAATGGCTTTTCTAAAAATGTATTTCCTTTTTTATTATTAACGTGAAGCAAATACAATTTCCAAACGGTTTGAGAATCATTAAGAGATAGCAATGCAGCTTCAAGTTTCAATTCATTTGAAAAAAGTCTTGATGAATTGAGGCTAAGGTTCAATTGATAAAATATATTAAGATTCAATAATTGAAAGTGTTCAATCAATTGGGCTTCTAAACTTTACTTTAAACTTCATTTCACATTTTGTTCAATGGATTGAATCCTGTTCAACCCTCTGCTCAATCAATTGAAGTGACTCTTAACTTGGGGTTTTGGAGTTTCTAATACTCCTTATAAAGTCGGCAAAGTTTATGTAATGGTTTCAAATCATTTAAACATAACATAGGTGAAGGTTTTCCTGTGGTTTGAACGAGTGAAAGTTTTTCATTTACCATATGCAAATAGGGTTTGCTGTGTCAATGAATTCCAACAACATTGTTGTATATGATGCATCAGCAAAATGTGCATATCAGATCACTTGGAGGAAGAAATAGACTGATAAATAAATCAATGCCTGGAGCTCAAAAGGCTCAAGTAAAGAAGGATAAATCCCATATGCATATACATAATAGAGAACGAATCAAAAATTCAAAATGATGGAGCTGTCGGTCTTCCTCTTCACTGTTCAATCCCAAGGAGACAAGGAGCACTCTTCCGGCGTTTCTGGGTACCTCTCCTTGTCTTGGCAGTAATCATAGGTCACAAGGTTCCTAAGAACCCAAGCAAAATCTTCCTTCTGAGAATCTGATAAAACCCAGGCATCGTGCTGGTCCCACCACTTGCTGGTTGTGGTGGAAACGCAGGCCGGGTAGGGATCTTCCCACTGGCATCCGTCCACATGGAAATCTTTGTAGGACGACACAAATGGAGCATTCTTCCAGTCAGTCTTCTCCAACCCACCTCGGGTTGCCCAGTCGTCTGCGTTCCATATGCTCGAATACATATACATTGGCTTCTCATTGGGGAAGAAGCCATTGGGCTTACCTGTGTTCTTGTACACCCTGATGGGAACTCTGTCTACATAGAACCTGCAGATGAATCGACAGACAAAAAGACTTTTGAGCTATCCACCGTTTGGGTTCTGCAATTCTCACCAACTTAAAAGAGTATTTTGAAGAAGAAACAGAAATTTCTTTTGCCTAGTGGAGTTGGAGGAAATGAAAAGAAGAAGGAATGAAGCTGACTTACACAAGTTGTGCGTTGTTCCAAAGAATGGAGTAGGTATGGAAATCTTCGGTCGGATCAAACCACAGAATGTGCCTCATTTCTCTGCCCCCAACCCCACTCTTATAGACATTGGTCTGTATTGTATACGGTTGCCCACTTCTGTTCCCCAGGAACTCAAAATCAATCTCATCTCTTTCTGGGCCTGTATCAGAGCACATCTGCAGCAGTAGATGGAGAAGTGTTAGAAAAAGAAGCTTCTTATATTTAATACCAATGGATTTGAAAATCATTCTCTTAGACAACTAACTCAGAGAATGATAATGACGGTTCATTGACTTTAGAAGATAATGACGAAGAGAAGATGCAAAAGCCACCCCATTTTCAATTAATCTCGGACAGAGAACTCACATAGTAAGCAGTAACAACACCGGCCGAGTCTCCACCGACCAGTTTCAGCTTCATACTGAACCATCCAAACCTATACCTCTGCTTTGTTTGGAACCCACAACCTAGAATTGAATAAGAGAAACAATGTTTGAGCGAGTGACGTTTTAAAAAGTTCAAACCATCCAAAACAGAGCAATCTAACAACAGCGAAGTGTTTCCTCTTTTTTCAGTTCATACCCGTTTCTTTATCCAACTGGAGGTACCAAACCTGCCCATCTGAAGACGTCTTGAAATGATCTTCCGCCCACATGATATCAAAATTTTCCTCGAAGGAGGAAGAACTTTTAGACTCTGCCCTTCACCAGAAACCAAGAAACCCAAGTTGCCCAGAAGAAGGGCCACAATAACCCATTTCTCCATCGTCTTCCCAGCCCTTTGAGAAAATGAGAAGGAGGCAGCGGGGTTTGCTTCGGTCGGTGCCCGCGAAGTAGCAGAGAGGTCCTGTAAGTAAAATATATGGAATGAGAAGCAGCCGGCAGGAGGGAAGAGAAGAAAGCTCAAGAGCCTGTCGTCGTCCAGCGGGCCAGCACCTCTAGATTCGACTTCTAAATCACCATTGGACCACATTCAGCATTCAAAAAACCGAGAACATCCGGTAAAACAGGGAGTTTCATTGCTTTCACAAGACTGTGAATGGCGAGTGTCGGTAGATCCGGATGAAGCAGGGCAGATCGGAAAAAGGGTGCTCCAAGCTGGAAGCTGGAACACGGACACATGACAACAATAATAAATAATGGAAAAAGGAGGGAAGCGATGGAACGACAGGTCCAGGCTGCATTTGATAATTTCGATTGGATTCACTCGGAAAGAGGGTAGTGGGAACTGTAGACGAGAATGCAAGAGAGGGGACATGAAGCTGTATGTAGAAATACGCGAATGATTGGAGGTAAAATAATGGACCAAACATCTTCTCGCGCGGTCTCCCACAAGTGACAACAAGCTTCGGAATTGGGTTTCGAGGACTTTACCCAAAACCTATAAAATTCTTTGAATGGAAAGAGCCAATAGAAAAGAGTGGGAAATGCACATGCACCCCCACATGGACAAGGGATGAAACGTAAGAGAAGGCAGTGAAGGACATGGATTGACTTAGAGACACATTATTCTTCTCTTTATTGCTTGAATTCAAGCTTTTAATGGAAAATATATTAATAGATCGTTGTAGGTAGTGGAACATAAAATATTAAAAAAGTATAGAAGTGACAAGTTTAAACCACAAAAACAAGGTTTCTTTTACTTTATCATTTGGTATATAGTATATATATAGAGAGAGAGACTTTTAGTCTTAAGAAGTAAGTTTATTGGTAAAGTGAAAGTAATTTTTTTTTGTTGTCCTGTTTTGTATTTTTAGTGGTTATAATTGTACTGCCAAATTTCTTTTTATTCTGGGCCGCTGGCTAAAGTTATGATGGACAAGATTCGATGGGTATGCTTTTTTGTCTCGGTGGTCCTTAATTTGGGATTAGTGTTCTTTCATGGACTAAGAGAAATGCAACCAAATAAATTATTAAGGGTTCGAATAGTTTTGGAAATATGGCAATTCGTGGATGCGAGACAAGATTTTAGATATTTGAAATCAGAAGGCTAAATTACTGTTGGATATTCGAGATGTGATCTGATTATGTATGTTCTGGTTCCAAATATTATCGGATTATAAAGTTTTATCAATAATAAAAGAGTAATGCTAATTTCACCTAGGCCTCAATACCTATCCGTACATGACGTAACCTGTTAATAAAAAAACTTAAAAATTAAATAAATTTTTTATTATATAAAATCTTATAAGTTTAAAAAATACACCGTAGAAAACTATGTTTCGGATTGGTTGGTTAAGTCATGTATATCACATAAATACCGTGCATAAGTGCAACTAGTATTTTCCATAATAAAAAGAAGAAAATAAAGATGAAGAAATGGATAATGAAGGTGAGATTGAATACATAGCGAGGGACAATTACAAGCCAAAGAAAGAGGTAAGAAGAGAAGAAAAATAGGTGAAAGCAACGAAAAGAGGGAAAGAATAGGAACAGACGGGGGAAGAAGAAAGAAAACGAGAAGGCAATGGAGTAGAAAAAGCGGAGATCAGATAGAAGGAGAAGTAAGAAGAGGAAGAACAAAGAAGAATAGAAAGAGAGAGAGAGAGAGAGAGAGAGAGAGAGAGAGAGAGAGAGAGAGAGAGAGAGAGAGAGAGAGAGAGAGAGAGAGAGAGAGAGAGAGAGAGAGAGAGAGAGAGAGAGAGAGAGAGAGAGAGAGAGAGAGAGAGAGAGTAGAAACATTGGAATTTGGCAACGTACAATATTGTCAATATATATCCTCTAGTAGCCATGTGAATGGCATAATTCGGATCAGGAACCGGACTGGACCTAGATGATAAAATCCAGCTCCATTAACACCCCTACCCTTTCAGGCTGGAAGAGTATGGGCTGCCTGCCCAAAAAATTAAGCAGGGGATTGCTGGCCTCTGCCAACGCTGTTTATCAAAGCAGACTTCAGAGAGGCCAAGGAGAGGCAGAATGGTGCTCTCTCTCTCTTTTTTTTTTATATGAAGATCTCTCCCTCTAGATATCTCTCGCATGAGGTACGTGCGAATATCGTCTGGCTCATTAGTCGAACCCCAAAACCTGGTAGTGTCTCCAAGATTAGATTGACCCGAACCGCAAAAGATGTTGCCGGACTTTGAGCAATTTGATGATGAGGGCAGGATTGGGTTTTAAAAGAGAGAGGTTAATTAAGATAGAAAAGAAGCGAACGAGACACTCGCATCCCGTCGTTTGCGCCTCAGATTCTGAACGGCTAGAGATATCTTAGATATTTTTTCACAGGAAGAAGACATTTCATATTGCTGACCTCATGGCGCCACGGGGGCCCGCACGGGACCAGCAAGTATATCCCCATCATCGATCCTAATATTCGGTAACTTAAAGATATTTTCTTTCATTCCTCGTTAAAATTCTAATTCTCGATTCCCTGAAAGTGTCACTGACTCACTCTATAAAATTAAACCCAATATTTATTCCAGAGTCTTCTTTCCAAATCACGATTAACCGAGTCGCCTCCACATTAACCACCCGAGAATCTGTGATCTGTCGTGGAAGTTACACAGCAATTAGCGGTAACACAGTAGTTAAGCACAATGATATTAATGGTCAGGCAGGTGGGTCCTCGGAGGCCCCCCTGTTTGTTTGGGACCCATCAGGTGGTCCCGCTCCTCGAGGAAAAATCCAGAAAACCCGGTTCACATGGGACGATATCTGCTGCCTGCTGTAGTGTAACGGAGAGTGGAGTCGAGAAAAATCATCCAAGAGGAGGCCACTTGTGAGCGCCTCCGCTTTCCCATCCTACCCGGCCACGCCTCACGCCTCCTCCGCCCTCCAAATGTTATCTCCACATGCCACGTGTCCTTCACGCTTTTCAGATTTTTTCTCCTCCTCCCCTGCATAAATAACAGCTTCTCTCCTCCAAGCTTCTTCGCCACACCCCGCTTCCAATTCCCCAAAAGCCCTGGCAAAGCCCTAGAACGTATCGACCGACAATGGCGGGCATCTCCTCCACCTTCACCTCCCCTCTCTCCACCAAGCCCAAGGCTCTCTTCTCCGGATCGTCCTTCCATGGCGTCCCCCTCTGCTCTCACGTCCACGCCGGGAGGTCTTCCTCCAACGCCGCCTCGCCTTCCATTTCCGCCTCCGCTGCCAAGTACGACTTGCAGGCCCTGAGGTTCGAGCCGATCAAGGAGTCGATCGTGTCTCGGGAGATGACCCGGCGATACATGATGGACATGATCACCTACGCCGACACCGACGTCGTCGTCGTCGGCGCCGGATCCGCCGGCCTCTCCTGCGCCTACGAACTCAGCAAGAACCCCAACGTCCGCGTCGCGATTATCGAGCAATCGGTCAGCCCCGGCGGGGGAGCCTGGCTCGGAGGGCAGCTCTTCTCAGCCATGGTGGTCAGGAAGCCTGCGCACCTTTTCCTCGACGAGCTCGACATCGAGTACGATGAGCAGGACACGTACGTGGTCATCAAGCACGCCGCGCTCTTCACCTCCACCATCATGAGCAAGCTCCTCGCCCGCCCTAACGTCAAGCTCTTCAACGCCGTCGCCGCCGAGGACTTGATCGTCAAGGGCGGCAAGGTTGGGGGCGTCGTCACCAACTGGGCCCTCGTCTCCATGAACCACGACACCCAGTCGTGCATGGACCCTAATGTGATGGAGGCCAAAGTGGTCGTCAGTTCCTGTGGCCACGATGGGCCTTTCGGTGCCACCGGTGTCAAGAGGCTCAAGAGCATCGGCCTCATCGACAGCGTCCCCGGGATGAAGGCTCTTGACATGAACACCGCCGAGGACGAGATCGTGAGGCTTACCAGGGAGATCGTCCCAGGAATGATCGTTACCGGAATGGAAGTTGCAGAGATTGACGGCTCACCCAGAATGGTACCAATCCCCCTTTTTCTCTTCTCCTTCTGCCACCAAAGTTCTCTCTGTTTTTTTTTTTTCAACGTCGCCATCTTATTAGGGTTTCAATCTCAAGTACTCCCGAACCGCCCAAAATTTTTACATGCCCGAAATTTGTTAACAAAAATCTTGAAATTTTGAATGTATATGCAGGGACCGACCTTCGGTGCGATGATGTTATCAGGGCAGAAAGCCGCTCACTTGGCCTTGAAGGCCTTGGGCCTGCCGAACGCCGTGGATGGAACTTACCAACTGGGAAGCCCTCATCCGGAGCTCGTGCTTGCATCTGCTGAAGGAGAAGTAGCCGAAGCTTAGAGAATGAAGAACAGAAGCAACAATCCAGAGGAGATGTTAAAAACATATATTATACCTGTTAGGTGTTCGCTGTTATCTTTACTCCGTTTTGTGAACAAACATCTCGCAAATTAAAAAGGCTTTCTTTCCGTCCTCGTCGGTGCCGCCTCCCTTGTTCATAAACGTAATAAGATGCTAGTAGATTTTCTGATGATGGTGTCTCGTCTGTTTTACTTTTGTGTTACGCCCTGGGGAGGGTTACTCGTCTGGCTCAGTAATCCTGTGAAACCGAGGATGATGATATATGATGATGGTAGCTTCACTTGAGGAGAGTACCTTTTTATTAATTTATGAAGATTTTGAAGCGGAGTCGCAGCAGGAGCCAATCAGAAAATCGACCCCCTTTTTGGACTTGTCTGGCATAGTATTGTATAAGATTTGGTGAGCTTGCTGCCAAAATTTAGCTCAAACCTTTGCGGCTTTTGTTTTTAAGTAGTAGTTCTCTCTCTGTTTTTACTTTTTTGTCGTGACTAGATCTTATAATAGCAACTAAAGTTATGTCGCAGGGACTCATCAGATATTGAATAGGTATGATTTATATCAAAGTTATATAATTATAATTAAAAATAAATATTTAGTTATGAGAGGAGGGGAACTGATACCCATAATAAGCGTACGCCTAACGCATTTGGTCTACTCGTTTCCCACACGGGCTCCGCAAAACCCCCCTCCCTCACCCCTTCCCATAACGGCCCCCCATCCCCCCTCATTCCTACAGTGCCCCTCCATCCCCCCATCATTCCTACGGGCTTATGGTCTACTCTGTTTCCCACACGGGCTCCGCAAAACCCCTCCTCCCCCTTCCCATAACGGCCCCCATCCCCCTCATTCCTACGGTGCCCCTCCATTCCCCATCATTTCTACGGGCCCTCCATCCCCATCATTTCTACGGGCCCCTCCACCCCCATCACTCATACGGGCCCCTCCACCCCCATCACTCATACGGGCCCCTCCACCCCCATCATTCCCAAAGGATCCGTTCTGATCCATAAACGGTTACTATCTTTTTTTGCTTTTAATTAATATTTCTTTTGTGTTTTTGCCTTAAAAAGATGCAAATCTCGGCATTCCCATGTGGATTTGGTAATATGTGTCCACAAGTTGGACATATAAATAGGCGCTGTACTTTCTTATTTATAATTTCAAACTTGTAGCTCAGTCTGTCATTAGCCAATTTTCATCAAAATCATGATTTGAGTTAGGCTTACCAGCCCTTAAACGGACTAGAGAGTTAGGCATGCAAGGATTTCGGTCTTCGTCCTTCGGCCCCTCCCCTCCCCTCTTCCTCCCCCTCCGCGGCGCCTCCGCAGCCCTCCGCGCGGCTCCACCCCCTCTACCTCCAGCCCTCCTTCCTCCAGAGGCCAACTTTTCACCCCCGGGCCCCCATTCACCAGAAATAAAAGATACATGAAAGAACAAGAGATAAAACAGTTGGGCAGACATAATTATTAGAACAGGATGAAAGTAATTTGACAATTACCAATATCCACAAATTTAAGGAGAAAAAATTGCAGTGAGGAATTGCCGACAGCGAGGCAAGCAGAATCCGCCGAATATATTCGATTCGACTTCATGAGACCTAATACTTTAGATGTTAGGTAATTGCAAAATTATGAAAAAAAAAACCTGGAAATGAAATTAGAGCAAAGCCAAAAAGAGCAGAAAGCTGGCAAAAATGATTCTTATTTACTAAAAAATAAAAAGTAAAAAGTAAGAAAGAGAAGAACTTTCATACCTCATCTAGAATGCTTTGATAGAAAAACTTCTTCAAATGCTAAAATTTGAAAACATTTACTTAAATTACAACACTTGGTACTAGAAAGACATCCCGTATACAGAAAAAATGATCCACATACCACCTCCAAAAATGAAATCCACGGGGAAGAACCACTGTTTCGTGTTTAACTGGGTTGAACTCACTAATTCGGTCTGGTTTTTAAAATACTGTTTCTGCTTCTCTTACTTTTGTAAGTTGTATATAGGTATATCTAAGACGACTAGTTAGAAACCTCTTTATCCAAGTAATAGACTTAAACTTGTCTATTTGTAAATTACAGATACCTAGCTACGTGGGACTTAACTTGAACGCTCTCACCCATGATTCCATGACCCACTCGATAACATGCCATCGTCAACAGGCCGTGAAACCGACCAGGGATTAAGGAGACCGGCTTTTTTACCAGGTCAATTTCATAACGCTGTTGAAAACAAAACTTTGGTGTGAGAACTTTGTGCAACTAGTTACCCTGTGATCATATACACGTGCGTCTCACATTCTTATCATCTCTGTATCTGGTCTCGAGCATCAAGCTCGGAAGGGAGAAGCTTCTGTCTATCTTCTGGCGCTCGACATCCCCTCCTCCCCCGAGGCGATTGCAGTTCCCAAGACGGATCATCCACAACTCTATCTTATTCTCCTCCATATTTCTCGTGGAATTTATTTATAATGCGTCCACAGGAGGATTGGCTCTGCGGAAAGGATAGGCAGGCTCCTCACGAATCCGATCAACTCATCTTCTCGCCTGACTCATCCATAGATATACCAAGTCCCGAACGCCAGGCTTATCCGAATCCTCTTCTCGGGACTCCAAACCCAGAAAGGAGAAAACAGTTTCTGGCCGCCAATATGACCGAAGCATTGACAAAAGATAATACGCAATGTATAAAATCCGATAAACTAAAACCTTGCGGCTGCTGCTCTCTTCCTTAAAATAATGAAACCAATCCGAATAATAATAATCCTGGTGTACTCTTCTTACCTACAAATTGATATCTGGGTTTCAGTTCGGACTCTTCAGTGTCTTCATTTTGCACTTGAATCGAGGAAGAGGTCGATCGGCGGTTCGGCCGATAACAGACTTTACGTGCGATTTAATTTCTTCGGAAAACTTCCTACTTGCTCTGTTTCATCACGCAGCACGACAAAATAAACTGTAATCCTTATCCAGAGAAGATCAAAGACAAATAAACTGTAAGTCTTCCATTGATCGAACATAAGACAAACGTAACTGTAAACGCTCGAGACCAGAGTGGATTGATTTTAATAAAAAGGGGGTGGCACCGTGGAAGAGAAAAGCTTCAAATTAGTGTTGACCTGCAGCTTGGGAAAATGTGCTAAATATAGGAAATCCCGGAGGCGGCAACTGAGGCAGTGATCAACCTCATTCACGAACGGCCTAAAAATAGAACAAGGGGAGGTGGTTACAGAGGAGGAAGAAGAAGACAGGGAAGGCGATAATCTCATCGAGAAGCAGGATAGTTGGAGACTGGTCATCGCCAACGTGCCTTCAGTAGCAGATTGGAGGGTCCACGGTCCATTATCTTGACCCAGAAAGAAACAAGTTAACAAAACAATTACACCGGCTTTTATTTCTTCCTCGATTGAATTCGATTTCTTTTGCGCGTGTTATCGGGGAAATAGATAGTCACCAGACCATCCTCCTCTATCCAAAACTCTGTCCAACCCTGATCCAGTTCTCTTATAAATTGGCAAATTTGGAGTGGCTATTGCACGAGCTTGTTGTAGTTCTTTGAAAGCTTTTTTATTTCCCGCTCTCTCAAGGTTCTTCCAATATGGCTCCCTCATTTTCAGTCCCTTCAATGGTGAGTATGCATTCTGTCGATTATCTTTCTCCTCTTCTTCTTGCCGTTCATTATATCAGAAAACTTGGCATTTCACTTCCCGCGCTTGTTCGCTCAAACCCAATATTTTAAAAAGTTTTCCTCACTCATGCAAACTTTTGATTTTATGTTCAAAATGCATTTGCAATTTTATCTCGCGCGTTTTGGTGTCCTTGGGTGTGATCGAGGAAGGATTCAATGGCGCCAGACACGAATTTTAGAAAAGAGAGAGAGTCGTTCACCGTCCGTGAGAGGATCACTCACTAGATTAGTTCTGAGGCATTTCTTTAGTTTTCATTCTTTCTGCCTTTCATTCTTCATTAATTCCACCCCCTTTGCATCTTAATTTGCCTTCCCAGTCAAAATAAGTTTACTTCTTGGGTAGTTATAATGGAGCAGGTGGTGACACTTCGTCTTAAAGAGCCAGTTGACCCAGTACTTGTGAGTTTTCCTATAAAACCTTCAAGTTTGAATCGAGTAGATTTAAGTTTTTAATGTTCATTTTAGGTTTATATTTTCGTAAAAATAAAAAATCAGAGATATTAAAGTGTTATTCAGCTGGTATATATAGGATGACTTGTGAGCTATTAACAATAAAATAAGTGTAATCAAAGGTCAACTAGAATATTACTAAATTATAAGTCAAGCCTTATGTTTTCTCTATGCATTTAACGTTGATAATATTGATGATCTGCAGATTCTGGAGGAGGAAGGGAGGTTCGAAGCAGAAGTCGCGGAGGTGCAAGCATGGTGGAACACGGAGAGGTTCAAGCTAACCCGGCGGCCCTACTCAGCCCGAGACGTGGTGGCCCTCCGAGGCAACCTCAAGCAGAGCTACGGCTCGAACGAGCTGGCGAAGAAGCTGTGGCGGACCCTGAAGACCCACCAGGCTAACGGCACCGCTTCCCGGACCTTCGGCGCTCTGGACCCGGTCCAGGTGGCGATGATGGCCAAATACCTCGACTCCATCTACGTCTCCGGGTGGCAGTGCTCCTCCACCCATACCACCACCAACGAGCCCGGCCCCGACCTCGCCGACTACCCTTACGACACCGTCCCGAACAAGGTCGAGCACCTCTACTTCGCCCAGCAGTACCACGACCGGAAGCAGAGGGAGTCCCGGATGAGCATGACCCGGGAAGAGCGGGCCCGGACCCCGTACGTGGACTACCTGAAACCCATAATCGCCGACGGCGACACGGGGTTCGGCGGCGCCACTGCGACGGTGAAGCTGTGCAAGCTGTTCGTGGAGCGCGGCGCCGCCGGGGTCCACATCGAGGACCAGTCGTCCGTGACGAAGAAGTGCGGGCACATGGCGGGGAAGGTGCTGGTGTCGGTGAGCGAGCACATCAACCGGCTCGTGGCGGCGCGGCTGCAGTTCGACGTCATGGGCGTGGAGACCGTCCTGGTGGCTCGGACGGACGCGGTCGGGGCGAACCTGATCCAGACGAACGTGGACGCGAGGGACCACCAGTTCATCCTGGGTGCCACTAATCCGAACCTGAGGGGGAAGAGCCTGGCGACGGTCATGGCCGCCGCGACGGCGGCGGGGAAGAACGGCGCGGAGCTACAGGCGATCGAGGACCAGTGGGTTGCAGCGGCTGGGCTCAAGTCGTTCTCGGACGCCGTCAGAGACGCGATTAAAAGCCTCAACAACGTCGGGGAGGAAGAGAAGCGGAGGCGGCTGAACGAGTGGGAGAGAGTCTCGAGCTACGACAAGTGTCTTCCCAACGAGCAAGGTCGGGAGATGGCGGAGAGGTTATTGGGTGGTCTGAAGAATTCCATCTTCTTCTGGGACTGGGACCTGCCGAGGACGAGGGAAGGGTTCTACAGGTTCAAGGGTTCGGTGGAAGCGGCGGTGGTGAGGGGTTGGGCTTTCGCCCCGCACGCGGACCTCATCTGGATGGAGACGGCCATGCCGGACCTGGCCGAGTGCACTAAGTTCGCGCAGGGGGTCAAGTCCTTGGCGCACCCGGAGACGATGCTGGCCTACAACCTCTCGCCTTCATTCAACTGGGACGCCTCCGGGATGACGGACGAGCAGATGAGGGACTTCATCCCGCGGATCGCCAGGCTGGGGTTCGTGTGGCAGTTCATAACGCTGGCGGGGTTTCACGCAGACGCCCTCGTGATCGACACCTTCGCCAAGGATTTCGCCAGGAGGGGGATGCTGGCTTATGTGGAGAGGATACAGAGGGAGGAGAGGAACAATGGGGTCGACACCTTGGCTCACCAGAAATGGTCCGGGGCTAACTACTACGACAAAGTGCTCAAGACTGTTCAGGGAGGCATCTCCTCCACTGCCGCCATGGGCAAAGGTATTTAATTCACTGGGTTTCGACCGATTATTCTATTCATTTTCAATATGTATATATAACTGGGTTTCCTTAATTTTCTGCTGCAAATTAACTGCGTATACGTGCAGGGGTGACGGAGGAGCAATTCAAGGAAACGTGGAGTGGGGGAGGAGCCAATACGGGAATGAACGAAGGTGCCACGGTGGTGGCCAAGGCAAGAATGTAGATCAAGTACTAGCCAGAAAGCCACAATAAAAGAAAAGAAAAGAGAAAAAATAGGAAGAAGCGTTTTGCATTTTGAGGGTCATAATTAGTAATTAGGGGAGCCTCGCTCTTTTCATCAAATCTTGGCTCCGTTTGCAGATAGAATTGTATGATGATCAGTTATTACTGGTGCACATGGTGAATAATTGCACAATAAATATTGGTGGGGATCGATTGGGGTCGCTATTTTTGTTATTGAACCCCACACAGTACTCTCTATATATCAGTACTATGTCATGTTTTTGTTTTTTCTTTAATTAATTATCTCATGTTGTTGTTTGATCATCTGATCATATATATATATATATATATATATATATATATAGTAAAACCAAGCACGCTGGATCAAGTATCAAGTGTTGTTTTAAGACCGATGATCAATAACAGACGAAAGAGAGCATTCGTTATCTCTCTCATATGAGGAAAATTTTATTGTAACAAGAACCTAGAAGTAGTGGTTCCTTGCATTCTTATTTTGAAGATGTTACTACCTTTTTTTTGTTTTTTTTGCTGGTGGGGGTGGGGAGTAAAGATGCCGCTACTTAATAAATGAAATTGTAAGATGATTTTTATTGTTTTAGTAGTCAGTATATACTCTTCATAAATTTGAAACATAGCAAAGGAGTAGTGTTACCTCTGGAGCAAAACTTTCTCAGATCTAATAAAGCAAAGATCTATATGTATGACAATATATTCCTTTAGAGTGGTGATATTCATACTGCAAAATTTTATTGTGAGGGTTTACTGTGTGACATGGCATTTTCGTTGGTGGTCTAGGTAGGAGAGAAAGTAGGAATGATTTTCCTAAACCAAAACCTTAGACTTTATTTGGACTGCCAACTAGGCTGCCAGAATGGCAACGACATCAAGATGTAAAAACTCACAGTAAAATATAGCAATACTAAAATCATTTTTCATTCCTTTAACTTATTTGAAATATAGTTAAGGATCCTTGATCTTATCATGGGTCAGCTTTCTTTCATTTGGAAAACTCTAGGGTGTTGTTTCATTTGGCATTGCTATATATATTGAAGTGAATTAAATCTAGTTTATTTTTAGCTCCGAGAGCAATTTTCAAGAAAAGTGCATTGTGACAAGAAATTGTCCATATTCAAAGGTACTATAACAAGCTGCAAACCAGGATAAGTAGTTTTTAATATCCCATAGATTTCACTATTCTAGTATTTATGAGTGATTTTTGAAAAGTCTCACTAGTCATCGTGAAGAATTTGCTTCAATATCTCAGATTACATATATTATTTGAAAAATCATAGAGAAATTACAAAAAATTATCTTTGCCATGAAAAATTAAATAAATAGAATTTTATAATAATAACCCTATATAAAGCAATAATTTACCGTCATCCTAAATCTTAATCTTCTGAGTTTTGCTACATAGCTCTGCAATGATTTTGTTTATGATGGGTTCATCTTCAGTTGCCAATCATCTGGGCTCGGTCTGGGCTCAGGCTCATGTTATTAGCGGCCTTTTAAGTCATTCTTCGTCTGTTGTAAATTCCCAAGCTATGCCCTTCGTTGCTTCGAGCTGTAAAAGCCGGCGAGTTCCACTTACACAGCGATAATGACGAAGAATCCCAGTTGCCCGCCAGTATTTCGGCACACCGGAGAAGAAAATGGTGCCAAGAAATACGAGCTGTATATCCAATTCCGACTGCTCCAAATCTCTCGCATGGCGAAGCCAAGTCCAGAAAAAAATTCTCATTACTCAGATTTCTTCCCTCATTTTACAACGCAGAAATTGGCCGTGGCTTATACCCAAGACGCTCACTCTCACCCCGGACCTGTTCCTGCAAATACTCCAAAAAACCCAATCTTCTCCAGAAATTTCTCTCTGCTTCTTCAAATTTGCCACAAAGTCCCTTCTTTTCCAGCCCGATATCAGATGCCATTCCAAACTCATACGAATACTACTCCAATCTAATTATTTCGAAGCAGCGAAATCTCTCATTAAACCTCTGATGAAGTCCGCGTCGGTTTCGGCACTCCTCGACGCGATGGTCAGACGTCCTAGAGGTATCGCTTCTGAGTCTCTCGTGTTTAATTTCCTCCTCCAGGTTTACTCAGAATCTGGGTCTGTTTGTGAGAGCATTGAAATCTTAAAGACGTGGAGCGTTTACAAATGGGTGCTTTCTCTGAGCAGTTGTAAGGCGTTGTTGGCCGCCTTGTGGCGCGCTGACCAGACGAATTTGGTGAGGCCCTGTTATGCGATGGCCCTGCGAAGTGGTGTGGTACCTGATGTATCAATGTGGTCTGTGCTTGTTCGGCTTCATTGTGCAGAAGGGAAGCTGGAGAAGGCCTTAACGCTGTTGACATCGGGAATCAGTAGTCCTGGGCTATATAATTTCGTTATAGATTTTTACTCTAAGAAAGGGGAGGTAGAGGCTTCCATTGCTCTGTTAAATGAGATGTCTTCCAGGGGGTTTGTTCCGGGTTTTGGTACCTATAGTTCGATTCTCGACGGAGCCTGCAAGTTTCAAGACGCGAAAGCCGTCGACATGATCGTTGATAGCATGGTTGAGAAAAGTTTCTTCCAAATATGGACAGCTTGGATTACGATGAGACCATTACAACGCTGTGTGCCTTGGGAAAGGCCTTTGCCGCAGAGATGTTTTTCAATAGAGCGGTAGATAAAATTGCTCATCTTCGAGATTCTTCTTTTTTGAGTTTGCTGAAAGTATTTTGCACAGAAGGGAGAGTGAAGGAAGCCATGAAGGTCTATGGGTTGATTTTGGAGAAGGGTGTTAAGCTGAATTTTGTTGGTAACAACGCTCTTGCAAGTGCTCTCTGCCAGGGTGAGCCCTCTGAGGAAGCAGATAGTATACTAAAAAATGTGATTAGGAGTGGGTTTTTACCTAGTGGTGCAGATCTTTCGAAGTACTTAGCTTCTCAGAGCTGTAAAAAAGGACACTGGGCAGAAGCAGAGGAAATATTGACTTCGATTTTGGATAGTGGTTCCTTACCTGATGATACCTCTTGTTGCTGTTCATTGGTGGCCTATTACTGCTCACATGAACGACTTGATTTGGCAATTGCTCTGCATGATAAGATGGCAGAATTGGGACAGGGTTTGGATGTTACCTCTTACAACATGCTTCTTGATGGTCTCTGTGTAGAAAGGAGGATTGCAGAAGCCAGTAAAGTGTTTGATCATATGACAAGCAGAAATATCGTGAATGCTGATAGTTTCTCAACAATGATAACCGCTCTTTGTGCTGAGAGGGAAATGAAAAAAGCCATGAAGCTTCATGATGAGATGATGAAAAAAGGACTTAAACCTGATGAGGACACTTACAAACGTCTAGTAGCTGGATTCATGTCAAGTACTGGTGGTCATGCCAAGAGGTGATTATTCTTGATGAATAATGATATGAGCACTTGGAGTTTTTGCTTCCAGAACGCCGAGGCCTCCGTTTCTGGCCCCGTTTCGGCAATATCTCCTTTGGTGTTCTTAATTCCAATCGTTTCCTTCTTTCTTCAACCCGCGTGTGTGTCATGGACCTTGCTGCTTGGACCAGAACTACTTATGGAAGAAGTTGTTTTGTTACTATTTCGTATAACGTATATGGTATAAACTGTATGTTGAATAAGTTATATGGTTTCGTTCTATTTAATAATTGGGAGATAATGGAATGAGTAAACGAATAAAATTACTATCTCTAAGGTTATAATGTATATATCGAAATAACTTATTCTGCTTTGTGTTCACATGTTATTAGTACATAAAAAGACTGGACGAATCTCTGACTCTCTGTGTCTGTTCCTTCTTTCTTCTGCATTTCTTGAATACACTCCACAGTCCACATGGGTGCTCATTTGGAACAGTTTTACTGTCTACTAAATCTTATCATTGTCGACCCAGCTCGGCAACTAATAACGGAGAGAAGTCGCAGTTAACGCCTGAGACGCCGCTCGCCGGAGCATGGCAACTATTTCGTGCTAAAAGTTAGAAGCTTGACCTTGCGTTGATCACTCACGTTTCAAATTTCAGCCGCAGCGGGTTTCACCTCAGTAGCCAATCGAACTACAATACGAACATCTCGTCGTCATCTTTAGACATCAAATTTGGACCATCCGAAGTTGTTCCCTCTCTCTGAGTCTCTCTCTCTCTGATCTCTCTCTCTCTGATCTCTCTCTCTCACCATGGCAGCTGAGACTCAGATAATTGACAGAAAGGCCTACACATTCAACTCCGTTGAGGATTGGGTACGTGACGTCCGCCCAATTATCGAGCATCTCTTTAATCCAAGTCTCCAATATTTTAGAAGCTCAATGGGGATGTTAAGACTTCAAAATGAAGGAAAGTGATGAAACAGGCACATGGGTGGTGATTCGGCGGCGTGTTTCCACTGCTACGAAACGTGGACATTTTCGTCCTATCTGCTCTTCTTACGAAGCCTGACCGAAAGGAATCGCTTTTATTTTCCTTTCCGTGCAGCAACTCCGCTTTTCCCCTTCTGGTCTCCACTTTCTCCTTCCCGTTATAGCCTTTCCGGGGTCCTCTTTTGACCATCTTTCCCCCCTTTTTTAACCTGGGTTTTCCCCCCATCCCATTTGTTATCTCCACCCCTGCCTGGTACTCTTCCTCCGCCATTACTCACTTTCTGCGAGCTATGAGCGGATTTCAGATAATGGATCTTTTCGAGCCTTCGTCCTCTGTCGCGTACAGGCAAGCTTCGGTTTTCCGATCAAAAGCTTCATCACTACTGTTCCCATTTCCTCCGCCGTTTCTGGTTGAAGAGGAGGAGCTAGGGTTAGGGTTTAGCCTGATCTCCTAAACCCCAAGCCTCCTACCCAGTTAGATCTCATCTACTCGCCTCCGTCCCCGTTCGAGATCTTCGAATCCGCGATCGATCTGATCCAGGCCGAGAAAAGCGCCGCGCTTTCCTCCGCGTTCAAGAGGTATCAGGAGCGCAGAGATACGGAGCTATATCTGCAGCACCTCACCGACCGTGTCTCGGCGCTTGAGCTAGGGTTGGACCAGGCATTGAAGGCAAAGAAGGCCAATGGCGAAGATCGCAAGTACAAATGGGTTGCGGAGTACAAAGGACCGGAAAACGGAGGCGTCGAGAAGAAGTATAAGTGGCTGGCCGAGATCACACAAGCCAAAGGAAAGAACGGGAAGCTCACCGGCGGAGTCGAGAAGAGCCTCAAATGGACCAGCTCTGTCAAGGGGAAAGAAATGGACGCTCCGATCTCCAAGAGCTACACTTTCAAGTCCACCACCGCTCCCGCCAGCGGAGCCGTCACTGCGGAAAAGAACAAGAAGAAGAAGCAGCCACCGCGACTGGTGGAGATCGAGGAACCGGCTGATCCGGCTGCCCTCGCTCTGAAACAGGTTCCTTATTCTCCCTCTTCTACGAATCCATCATCGTCTACTTATCTTTTCTTTTGGACTTGGTTGTCATTTTCGGTTCTGATTTACTGAACCAGAAAAGTGCCTCACTCTGAAACCGACCCCTGTAATTAATCTGGGTCACAGGTTTGCTTCCCTCCCTCTTCTACTAGGTAGTAGGTAGGTAGTTCATATTACCGCCGCTACTGCCTTTATACATGGGGGGTTGGCTTGGCTTGGGCTGGATCGGTCCCGGTTTGGGCTGATTAATTATACGCGTCTAAGTCTCTTACACGGTTACACCCCATGGGTATATGCGTCTTGGCGATAATTATCAAGCACTTTTGTGATGGGAACTGTCACTGTCTTTCTTTCATCTCAAGTCGTTTCCTTTAAGAAAGATCCTGAAGCTTGAATTGGATATCGTTAATGTTAGAATTCATTTGATGGTTTGGCAACAGTTGCAAAGAAAGATTGAAGCTGGTTTATCTTCGGTTCATTGGTTATCAATTATCATCCTTCTTCCCCATCAATTTGAAATTTAGATTTTTGCATTGTGGGTCTCTTTCTGTCTTGGTATTTCCTCTTAATGTTAAACGCTTTAGTGTTCCTATTCTCCATTCAGTCTTGTTCCTGCAGAAGCTGATAGGCTTGATCTTATGAGCTATGTACTCTTGAATTTCTCTTGAGGCTGATTGATTTTCTGTTTAAAAAAACTTAAAAAAAAACAGTTGAACCCAATTGCCTACATAGACCTATTTTCAGCTTGCACTGAAGCCTAACTAAATCTGCTTCTTTTAATTCCGAATTATCTGCCTCTCTTTACTGTGCACTACTGAATGTGCTTATTTAAGTTAGCATCGAGCCTTACCTGCTGAATATATGAAACTTGTGTAACCTGTATGCAGTCAATCGCTTAATAGTACTTGGGTTAGTGGTGGAATTTTAATGTACCTCTGGCACAGCATTCCCTGATGGAAACAGGACAGGTAGGCTGTCTAGGTTCTGCACATGATTTGAGAAACTATGGTGAGTTTAAACAGTTCCAGAAGGAGCATGATAAGATTTTGGTGGCCTGGCCTTGAATATTCAATTATGTGCTCATGCAGCTCATATTACGCATCAACTTCCTAAATTTGGGTTCATGTCATGCGAAGGTACTATGTGTAGAACATGTACCTGGGAGGCAGTATTATCAACTTTTAGGGGAGGATTTCGTTTGACTTCTTTTTGTTGAATTGTAACATGTATTTCGCAGAAGGGATGCATAGGGTTGGTGTTTGATCTTTTATTTCTCTGGGTTATCAGATTTTTGAAAAGAGGAGGGCTTCAGTCACCAAGAATGACAAGGGTAAGAAGAAGGAATTGTCTCCACAAGATGCTGCCTTGATAATCCAAGTCTACTTCAGAGCGCATCTTGTCCACAGATCTCAGGCACTACGAGAGCTTCGGGCGCTTGCTGTAGCTAAAGCAAAGTTGAAAGAGATTCGAGCTCGTTTTAACAATTTCTCATATCGTCGTTGCATTGCAACTGATGCTGAAGAAAAGCAGAGGTTCTCTGAGAAAATCATTGTGCTTCTCCTTACTGTTGATGCTATTGAGGTTAGTTTTGCTCCACCTTTGCGTTTCCTCTAAGATTATGTATAGCCACTTGTTAAAGCCGGTGTGCTGTTCTTAGTGTACTGCAAAATCAATTAAAGCATAAAGTTGAATCTTGTAGGGTGCGGATTACATGGTTCGATCTGCAAAGAGGTCCATGGTTGCAGAACTGGAGGCAATGCTTGATGTTGTGGATCCACAGCCACCAGGAAAACTAGGATCATTGAAGAGAAGAAAATTTGATCTCCCTGAAGCTGGTCCCATCCGGAAGGAATTGGCCTTAGGTGTGGCGGAGGTGTTGCAAATGCTTGACCAGAGCGAGAATGAAATCAGTGCCTTCCCAGAGGTGGGGTCTCTATCATAAATTACTGCCCCCCTTCCAACCGAACCAGACTAGAACTGTAATGGAAGTTGTTCTTTTAGACGTGCTGTAATCTGGAACTTTGAGGGAAATGGGTTATGCGTGCTAGGCTTGTTTCTAATGTAATGCAGTAGTTCTCTTTTTATAGGATCTGCCCTCCAGGCTATATTATCCTTTCCAATAATTTATATATTTCTCTTTCAGAAAAACCCGTCTGTGATGTCTAAAGAGTCCCTTATATTTTCCAATTTCCATTGATTTTATTCCGTTCGAATGCTACACATACTGGCCTTTATTTTTCAAGATGAAAGCGTCAAACCACTGATCAGTCCATTCGTTCGACAATACTCTTCCATCTGAAGAGCTTTATAACGAAATGCGGAAGTCAGCAGCGGAGGATTAAGAGACCCTTTCTTGCCAGCATCAAGGAGGACCCATTCTTGCCCCGTATGCTTTTTCATAATTGTATCATTCTATCGTGAAGACTACGTTTCAGAAACAGTAAGGATGGTGGATTCTTGCAGCCCTGTCCGCAGTCAATACGGGCCCCGATGGAGGACGAGAAACTTTGCAGCAATCCTAAATGGGTGCCCAGTACGACGACGAAATTTTACTAGCCACAGACAAGTTTTCCGACGAAGATCTACCTTTCAAAGTCTCTGAGCTCCAGCAATTCATCTCATCTCTCTTACACGACCATAGAAATGTTTTCCAAATACCAAGATTTGAATAACAGAGCCACAAGAATTCTCAACAGTAACAAGAAAACCAGGACTCCGTCGAAGAGGGGTCGTACTTTCTCCGCTTCTTCTACCCATTTTAATTAACACTCAAGAGGAGGACCAATTCGGATCCCTTCCCCCGTGGAATTTGTAGAAAGAAATATCATTACAAGAACAAAAAATTCAAGAATTTAAAAAAATAAAATCACAACAAAAGAACAATTCCATATTCAACCCGCTTTGATCTTCTTCGACGACGAGTAATGTCTAACGAAGACGGAACCGAGATCATGGGGAACGAGGAAGAAGCCTTCGGGAGGCGAGACGGATTTCCGCTTCACCGGTGGGGGCTTCCTCGGCGCCGGCGGACACACCAGAATTGTCCGGATCCAGTGTTCTTCCGACTTGGGCGTGCTGAATTCTCCTCCATCTTCTTGTTCTTCTACTTCTTCTTCGACAGCTTCTACTGCTACAACCCTTTTACCATCTTCCACGTCCTCTTTCGCAGCCTTCGTCCTCACCGGTGCAATCGATACCGACACCAATTCTTCCATCTCTCTCGAGTCCATAATTCATCGAACAGTCGGCGAGCACTCTAACATCCGCGAGAGCACCGCAAGGCGAAGCAACCCCACGATAATTAACACGGCGAAGCAACCCCACGATAATTAACACGGCGAAGCTTATATACCCAGAGAGAGAGAGAGAGAGAGAGAGACCACGAGGGCGGTCGAGAGGGAGGCAGTGTCGGAAAGAAGCACGAATTATTGTGAAAGAGACCAACGGAAAAAGAATTACGGAAGGCGTAAAGAGGGAAAATGAAAAAAAGACAATCAAGGAATGAAATTTAAGGCTGCCTTTAAACTCACGCTAGCTGTTCATGGAGATGGCGGCACAGACAACCCTGTTCTGTATTGGAAAAGAAAAATAAAAATTCCTCTTTAAAGAGGAGGTCGCGGAAGAGACGATAGAGACAGAGGGGTGTTATCGACATTACACGGTTAGATTAACTGTCGACGTCACGAAGACCTCCTTCCCCTTCTAATGGGACCGAATTGATCCTTCCATCTCTTATCTTTCTCTCTTCTGATATGAACGCCTCCGAAATGGCATCCGAGGCGAGCTTTAATTTTTTTTTGGCTGACTAGAAGGCCCAGGTTAATGAGATTAAATTACGCCATTAAACACGAGAAAGGAGGATTATTCCATGGTTCCAATCTGGAATAAGAGGGAAAAGCTGGTGAAACCGCATGGTTTTGTTGGGTTGGAAGCCATTTATGAATTCTCCAGATCAAGAGGAAAGAAAAACTAAGAAGCATGTGGGCTGTGTGTACCATCATAGGATCGATCGGGAAAACGTATTTTTTATTTGAAGAAAAGAACGAGAAAAAAAAAAATTCCGGGAGTAGCTGGGAACAGAGGTGTTGAATCCAAACTTTTCCCTTTGATTATATTACTGAAACGCTGGATTGATGAAGAGTACGTGTCTTTGAGTCCCACCCAAACATTGGTTGGCCTCAATGAACCCACGCTGGGCCGTTAGTAATCATGTGATGGAAGAATTATAATTCTGGTGGGGCGCCCGCGGGGAGACATGGGTCTCTTTCCTAGCACAATTGGGGGGCGTTTTGATTCTCTGTATTTTTTGTTTTTCTTCCTCTTTTCTCCCCTCCGAGCAGCATGGCGGGAATGGGAAACAATCGGTGCTGGGGGGATTGCATGGGTTTCAGTTTTTGATGAAGAAACGGAAACAGGGAGGATGAAGGGGCTAAGGATTCCTACGGAAGGAGGACCGAAGAGAACGAGTCAACAGCAAGTAAGTCCATAAAGAAAGGGGGATGGAGGGGGAGGAGAAGATTATAAACGCGTCATATCAATTTTTTGTGGCGCGCTTTGTGTTTGATCTTGAAACGCACAGAAACGGGAAGAGAGGAATAATGGTGTTTTACGCCTTTTCAGGTTGCGGAAAGGGCTTTTGTTTTTGTTTCTCTGGATACAGGATAGCTTCAAATGCAGGCAGATTTTAGTTCGAAAGCACTAAGCATTTCTTGGAATCAGAAACATAAGAAGAATGATAATGTCAATAAGAAAATAGAAAGAAAATAAAACTGGAAGTCTGTCTGGAGGAAGTCCCCACCTCTTGTCTATAAACATTTTTGGTATCAATTCTCAGAATGAAGTTTGCTGATGTAACAGGGAAGCCAATTTTGTACCAAATTATTCGTGAAGAATATCATATGGGGGAGCTAGAAACGCTGGTTGCAGTTGCAGTTGCAGAGGATGGAAACAATTCTGCCTGGTTGGTGCTGTGTCAACGTAAGCTTCTGCAAGGCAGCAAGTCTTTTTTGGTTCTGGTTCTGATCTCGAATCCTAAGGTGTGTAGCCTTCTTTATTGACTTGTCTATTTTGGATTCTGGTAGGCTTGTACTCAATGCCTTTCCCTAACAGGAGAAATAGTCTTGGGCGTGGATAAGCTAGACCTTGTCTTCAAGTTTGGCAACCCTTACAAGCTCGCAAGTCATTGCAAAATATTTATTCTACTCCCATAAATTTACTAGTATAATTTATTATTAATTAGATTCTAAATCTTTCGTGAGCATAAATAGAAAATTTATACAGTCTGAAAACAGAAGCATTTCTGTTTTGAGCCACAAGAAAATGGGAAATGGATATTGAAAATTAAATGTTTCAGCCACCATGTCCTATTGTAAGGGGGCATAGACCTACAATTGTGGGATATCACAGAGATGTGTTTGTGATAAAACAAATGGGGAATCGACTGCTAAATGCTGATGTTCTTTTCCTGTCCTGGGATGGGATTAGTAAGAAATTAATTGTCCTCGGTTAAAGAAGCATGTGATATAAAGTACAACTGATGCCAGCAATTCCTCTACTGTTATAGAAGACTGATAATTGAGAGTGGGCATGGAGTGTGATTGAGGTTGTTTGTGAAAACTAACCTATCCTTATCATGACCTTTCACAGACTAAGAAGTTTACTGTCAGTCTCCACGTTTCATCTTCTCTTAGACTTTAAAAGTTGGATTTTTTGTTTCTCTCCTACCTTTGTGGCTGGACATCGAGTACGACGAGCAGGACACTAATGTAGTCATTAAGCACGCTGCGATCTTCACCTCCGCCATCATGCTCTTCACCCGCCCTAACGTGTTAGAAATTTAGTATTTTTTATAATTTAATAAACTTATAAACTTCTTTATCTCCTTTATGATTCTGTAATTAATGAATTTGGGTATTTTTTATCCTTTTTTATTTGATAATCTGAGAATCGTTGTCGCGGCCGCAGGGTTGGAAGCGTCGTCACCAACTGGGCCCTCGTCTTCATGAACCACGACACCCAGTCGTGCATGGACCACAATGTCATGGAGGCCAAAGTGGTGGTCAGTTCCTGTGGCCACGATGGGCCTTTCGGTGCCACCGATGTCAAGAGGCTCAAGAGCATCGGCCTCATCGACAGCGTCCCCGGAATGAAGGCTCTCGACATGAACTCCGCCGAGGACGAGATCGTGAGGCTTACCGGGGAGATCGTCCCAGGAATGATCGTTACCGGAATGGAAGTTGCAGAGATTGACGGCTCACCCAGAATGGTACCAAATCCCCTTATTTCTCTTCTCCTCCTGCCACCAAAGTCCTCTCCTTTTTCCTTTTTTTTTTCATTGTCACCATCTTCATCTGCATTGATCTTCTAATTAGGGTTCCGTTCTATATCAAGTACTCCCGAAATTTTGAATATATATGCAGGGACCGACCTTCGGTGCACTGATGTTATCAGGGCAGAAAGCAGCTCACTTGGCCTTGAAGGCCTTGGGCCTGCCGAACGCCGTGGGTGGAGCTAACCAACTGGGAAGCCCTCTTCCCCAGCTCGGGCTTGCATCTGCTGAAGGAGAAGTAGCCGAAGCTTAGAGAATGAAGAACAGAAGTAACAATCCAGAGGAGATGTTAAAACATATATTTTTCCTGTTACGTGTTGGCTTTTCTTTACTCTGTTTTGTGAACAAACATCTCGCAAAATAGAAAGGCTTTCTTTCCGTCCTCGCCTGAGTCACCTTTCCTTTTTCATAGAGTGGGGATAGGGGCACACCTCTGAGTTGGGCGCTTTCACAATATATTAAAATAATATATTTTTCATAAATGTATTAAAATAATACATTTCTCGGAAATCCGAGGAATGTATTATTTTAATACATTGTGAAAGCGACTCGGACACAGCCGCTGTGCCTCTATCATTATTCTTTTTCATAAGAGTAATATTATGGGTATGGAGACTGTACTCGGCTCGAGTACAGTCTCCGACGTGGATGGCTTACATGGCCATCCACGTCATGTGTTGAGTCAGAATTTGGACCAGCAGTAGCGAGAGGGTTCGGGAAATTTTTTCCCTCCCTCCCGCCTGCCCGCTTCCACTTTCCCTCCCTCCTGCTTCCTCCCTCCCGTTTCCTCCCTCCCTCCCGCTTCCTCTCTCCCGCTTCCTCTCTCCCTCCCGCTTCCTCCCTCCCGCTTCTTCCCTCCCGCTTCCTCCCTCCAGCTTCCTCCCTCCCGCTTCCTCCCTCCGCTTCCTCCCTCCCTTCCTCCCTCCACTTCCTCCCTCCCTTCCTCCCTCCCTTCCTCCCTCCCTCCTTCCTCCTCTCCCTCCCGCTTCCTCCCTCCCGCTTCCTCCCTCCCTCCCTCCCTCCCGCAAACCCGACCTCTCGCAGCGTGGTGGAAGGAGACAACGGGACGATGAATGCGGGCGCCACGATGGGGAGGCCGCCGTCGGGAAGCCGCCATCCGGACGCCGCGGGAGGGACGCCGCAGGAGGTGGCGATGCTGCGGCAACGCTGTCAGTCGGGAGGGATGCCGCTCTGACAGCGCTGCCGCGGGAGGGACGCCGCAGGAGGGATGCCGCCGTCCAAACTGGAGGGAGGGAGGGAGGAAGCGGAGGAGGGGGAGGAAGGGAGGGAGGGAGGAGGAGGAAGGGAGGGAGGGAGGGAGGGAGGAAGGAAGGAGGGAGGGAGGAAGGGAGGGAGGAAGCGAGGAGGAGGAAGGGGAGGGAGGAAGCAGGAGGGAGGAAGCGGGAGGGAGGAAGCGGGAGGGAGGAAGGGAGGGAGGAAGGGAGGGAGGAAGGGGAGGGAGGAAGCGGGAGGGAGGAAGCGGGAGGAAGGAAGGGAGGAAGAAGGGGAGGAGGCGGGAGGGAGAGAGGAGAGGAGAGAGGAAGCGGGGGGGAGGGAGGAAGCAACGAGGAGGAGGCGGGAGGGGAGGGAAAGTGGAAGCGGGCGGGCAGGAGGGAGGGAAAAAATTTCCCGAACCCTCTCGCTGCTGCTGGTCCAAATTCTGACTCAACACATGACGTGGATGGCCATGTAAGCCATCCTAATAGCTTTTCAGATGATGGTGTCTCATCTATTTTACATTTGTGCTACGGCCGAGGTTTGAGTATCTGAGATACCCAGAGTATCGGATCAAAGGGAAACGGATACGTTTCATGGATATACATAGATATAGTAGGAAATGCATGTAAATTATAGAAACATAGGAAAAATAAGAAGAGGTATTTTTAATTATTTATATATAATAATTTTAAAAAATAGTAAACAATATCTATACCAATAATTCTAATTTACTAATTAAATTATTAAAACAAGTAATTTGTGATACAGTGGATCAAAACAAGTAACTCTAACTTACATAACTTATTATAACTTGTATCAAAGATAAAATAAACAATAAAGTAGCTCAAATTATACTAAGGATACAAGATTTCATTTATGTATAGTCTTGAAATATATTTCTGTTGGTAAATATATTAAATTTAATAGGAATGGAACAAAAAGTAAATGAAATAGTTATAAAGTTCTAGATGTTTTTCATATTTAAATATTCAAAATAATTGAAATTAAAAGACCGAGTCAAATCATAAATTCTATTGTGACATTGTTAACACGAGAAAAGACTTTCATGAGTTCCTTACTTTGATTTATGTTTCTAGTTGTTCAAATATGTATCTACATAATATCGTACATATCGACCTTTGTTTCCTTGATACATTAGGAAACTAGTGGAAACAAACGGATACATAAAGATACAGGCCTTTGTTTTCAGTAATTGGAAACTCTTTGGTTTTTTTGTTTTCTTTACAAAAATACGGATACGTATCGACCTATATCGACAGTTTCGTATAGATAATGCCAACCATGGTTACGACTAGGGGAGGGTAACTCTTCTAGCTCTGTAATCCAGTGACTCAACAGGATGATGGCATATGATGTTGGTTGCTTCACGTGAGGAGAGTACTTTTTTATTAATTTAAGAAGATTTTGAAGCGGAGTTGCAATAGGAGCCAAGCAGAAAATCGACCCCTTTTTGGACATCACTGGCATAGTATATATAGAGTATAAGATTTGGTGAGCTTGCTACCGAACTTGAGCTAAAACCTTTTCTGCTTTTGTTTTTAAGTAGTAGTTATCTCTTTGTTTTTGTTTTTTTTTTGTCGTGAGAAGACCTTATAATACTAAAGTTATGCTAGATATCGAATAGCTAAGATTTATGACAAATTTATGTAATTACAATTTAAAGCAGATATTTAGTTATGAACTTATGAGAGAAGAGAGGAACCTTCATTTGCCTGATTCTAGTTTCTTTTGAGTAATGATACACCCATTAGCGTATGCATATGGGCCACTTTCACACCTTCCACCCCCGAGGGCCCCCTACACTACTTCAAATAAAAGATACATAAAAGAACAAGAAAAAATTATAAGAACAGGAGGAAAGTAATTTGACAATTACCAATATCGAAAAATTAAGGAGAAAAAATTGCAGCAAAAGTCGACATTAATTCTTTTTCTCTACAGAATTGTCCGAGGCAAGTAGAATCAGCCGAAAATTTTCAATTCAACTTCTTTTTCATGAGACCAAATACATAAAATGTTAGATAATTGTAAAATTAAGAAAACAAAATCTCAGAAATGAAATCAGATCAAAACCAAAAAGACCAGAAAGCTGGCAAAACCAAATGATTCTTGTTTACTAAAAAGAAATAAAGAGAAGTGTAATAGAATGAATTTTGGACAACTTTCATTATGTGTGTTCACGTACATATAGATACAAAGTGTGTGGAGTCCTCATCACTTTAGGTAATTGTGGGGACAGACTTAGAAGTCTTACTATAGAAGGAAAATATACAAAGATTACAAATCTTATATGGAGTCTAATCTAGGCAGGTCATCCCTCCCTCTTCACTCCCTACACCCTCCCGAGGGCCCCCTACACTACTTCAAACAAAAGATACATAAAAGAACAATAGAAAATTATAAGAACAGGAGGAAAGTAATTTGACAATTACCAATATAGAAAAATTAAGGAGAAAAAATTGCTGCAAAAGTCGACATTAATTCTTTTTCTCTACAGAATTGTTCGAGGCAAGTAGAATCAGCCGAAAATTTTCGATTCAACTTCTTTTTCATGAGACCAAATACTTAAAAATGTTAGATAATTGTAAATTAAGAAAAAAAAATCTCAGAAATGAAATCAGATCAAAACCAAAAAGACTAGAAAGCTGGCAAAACCAAACGATTCTTGTTTACTAAAAAGAAATAAAGAGAAGTGTAATAGAATGAACTTTGGACAACTTTCATTATGTGTGTTCACGTACATATAGATACAAAGTGTGTGGAGTCCTCATCACTTTAGGTAATTATGGGGACAGACTTAGAAGTCTTACTATAGAAGGAAAATATACAAAGATTACAAATCTTATATGGAGTCTAATCTAGGCAGGTCTTCTGATGTGAGATCTCGTAATCTATCAAGTCCCCCGCAAGCTGAGTGGCTTCTAGATGACATGAAGCTTGATAAGAAATTTTAGGAACTAACCTCGACAGACTCCTTTTGTGAAGATATCTGCAACTTGATCTTGTGTACAAATATAGCCAATAACTAAATGTCCAGCATTTATTCGCTCTCTGATGAATTGGTAGTCTAGCTCCATATGCTTGACTCGGCCGTGAAAGACTGGGTTGGCCGCAATATATGTAGCGGACAAATTGTCACACCATAGCACTGGTGGCAGATTTGAGCAAAATACGGAGCAACTTAAACAAATGAAGAACCCGTGATACTTCAGCAACTACAATAGCAAGAGCTCGGTATTCAGCCTCTGCAACTAGACTTGGCCACAGTGGGTTGCTTATGGAAGACCATGAGATTAAGGAACCGCCAAACATAATACAAAAACCATTGACCGACCGACGATCATCCGGACATCCCCCCAATCTGCATAAGTGAAAACGTCAAGGCCGAAATCTCTGGTCGGCTGAATGAGAAAACTGTCCAACATAGTACCTTTCAAATAACATAGAACATGCTTAACAACAGCCCAATGTACATATGTCGGAGCTTCCTGAAATTGACAGGCCTGGTTGACTGAATACTGAATATCTGGGCGTGTCAGAGTTAAGTATTGCAAAGTGCCCATTGTAGAGCGATACTGAGTGGCATCACTCAGAGGGATCCCTTCAAATTTAGAGAGTTTGGATCCCGCAACAACAGGAGTTGTAAGAGGCTTCACTTTAGCCAAGTCAAAGCGAGTCAACAAATCAGAAATATACTTGGCTTAAGAAAGATGAATTCCAGCTGAAGTACGAGTCACCTCAATACCAAGAAAATAGTGAAGAGTACCCAAGTCCTTGACAGAAAATTCATCTTGCAGTTGTGAGATAACTGTGCGAATCTCAGAATTGGTGGAACCAATAACAATAATATCATCAACGTAGACGAGAATATACAAAGCTGAATTCCGACCATAACGATAAAGTAGGGAGTTGTCGGTCTTAGGTAAGATAAACCTGAGTTCAACAAGATAACAAGTAAGACAAGTGTACTAAGCCCGAGGGCTTTTCTTGAGGCCATAGAGAGACTTGTGTAATCGACATACTGCCTGTGGTCGAGAGTGATCAATAAATCCAGGTGGCTGCGACATGTACACCTCCTCTTCTTAAGTACTACTAAGAAACACATTGCTGATGTCGAGTTGAGTGATGGATCAACTTCTACTAACTGCAAGTGAGAGAATCGTGTGGATGGTTACTGGTTTAACAACTAGACTGTACATCTCAATATAGTCTTGCCCTTCACGATGATTAAAACCCTTGGCCACGAGTCGTGCTTTATGTTTGTCAATGGATCCTTCATGCTTAGTCTTAATGCGAAAAACCTATTTGCAGCCAACCGTTTTTCTTCCTTGTGGTAAAGTAACAAAAGACCGTGTTTTATTAGCTAATAAAGCATTAAACTCATCTAACATTGCCTGTCTCCACTCCAGATGCTTCACGGCTTGGCTCTGGCAAGTCCGTTCAATGGTTTGAGACGAGAGCATAGGAGGGTGACAAGTGGAAGTATAGGCATTGGGTTTGAGATTACCCGTCATAGATCTGGTGGTCATACTATGGGTAGCATGAGGAGCACCTGGATGAACTGTAACAGAAGGGACAGCCGGGACACAGTCATGAGTTGAATCACACGGTGGTACCACAGACTCGGTGGGGGAAGAAGGGGTACCACCAGACTCGATGGGGGAAGAAGGGGTATCGGTTGAGGGACCAGATTGGGAAGCCAGTGGTGAACGAGTGGATGAGACAAGTATAGGTAGCGGACTAACAGGGAGGGGCAGCAGCTGTGTTGGAGATGCCGGAGGGTAGAGTACTGTTAGTGTGGGTAATTGATAAGTGCATATTTTCACATATTTTGATCCCTTATACTTCATTTCTTTCATTATATTTTGTGCATTATTTGGGTTCATTTGCAAAGATTTATCAATTTTGAGTTTTGAGGCTAATTTCAATTTTTAATTGATAAATGAGTGAAATTAGTTGTTTTTCATGGATTTAACTATCTTTCGTATTCTGATCATAACGTCTTCATATGTGATCAGATTCTAAAGATTGAAGATGCATGGGAAATCTAACAAAGAAACCTACAACATTTGTCTTTTGAGTTTTTTCAGAATCAGGACGAGTTGAGGTCGAAATTGAGCTCAAAGTTCCTACTTGTTCAAGTGAAAGACCAAAGAAGAAGCCATGAAGCATTTAGAAGCCCACACCCAAGAAAGTGCAGCCCAATAATCGCCAAGTAGAAATGACTACCAGGACGAATTAATCCCAGAAAGACCACCCCAATCAAGTAGAAACAAGGCAGAAAATCGAATGACAAAAATGCCCCCTAACTTAAATCGTATTTTCACTCTACTGCCCTTATTCAATTCAACTAGGAAAGAGGAAAAAGAAGTAATCAGCTGCAGAAAAAAATGGGGGAAACGTGAAAGACACTTGGAGATCGTGTAGAGGATAAAGAGGGCAGTTTTTGGGCCATTAATTTGAAGATTAAAGTAAAGAAGTGGCTGATTAATTCAGTAATTGCTATATTGAAGAAGAAAAAGAAAAACAGTCCGAAAATCACCTATAAATTGGGGTTTGGTGATTTGTTTGAAGCAGAGAGTTGGAGCACGAAATTTTCTTTGGAGAGTAGAGAAAGAAAGAGATTTCTTGCCCTTATCACTCCCTAGCAAGAGAGTGAGAAAGACAATAGAGACAAGGCTGGGATATGCTGTAGAACAACAAGCTCAAAAGGGGAAAGTTCTCGATCTTTGTTCTTTATTCCAACTTTGTTCTTTATTTGTCTTTCGAAAATATCTTGAACCTTGGCTTTTGTAATGGTTTGACTATTATTGAGATTGTTTGGACTTCATTAAATTTAGTGTTGGTACTTTTGATATTTAAATCACACTGATTTGTAGTGCATAAAATTTTTATCTGTATGAAATTGATCATTTCATGTGTGTTGATTAAATTTATAGATTTTCATTTTGTTATGCACAAGGTGTAAACAAAACGATTAAAAGAGGCAAATAGTTGGGTTTGGAGAGGTCACACCTATCTTAACTTCAACTAAAGCGTGATTTAAACCAACTTTTTTGAACATGATGGTATGTTTAGTTTAGTATGGGTTGATTAAATTCGTGCCTAAAATATGAATTAAATTAGAACCTTTGCTCAATTGGTTTTAGTTATATAAAATTAAGGGGGAGTCCAGCTACTGAACTTTTCTTTGTCAACCTATCAAGAGTATAACACCAGATATAAATTTTAGTTATCACATTTATAGCCAAGGGATTGGGAGTGAAAAACAGCAAATAAATTGTATATAGTAGATAAATAGTTCATTGTTCTATTTTTCAAGTTTTTACTAATCCCCCATAAACCGTGTAAGATTTATGTATTCCTATTAAAATAAATCTTAAATGTTATGTACAAAACTCTTCGTGGGATCGAACCTTTCTTACCCTATACTTTTTGTGAATTATTTTAGGGGGTTAAGAATTGATTTAATTTTGTGGCAGCAACGAAATGTCATAAGTAATAGAGGAGTTTTTACGAATGGAAAAGAAGTCTCATCAAAGACCACGCTAAGGGTGATATAAATTCGACCTGTAGAAACATCAAGACACTGGTATCCTTTGTAATGTGGATGATATCCAATGAAAACACATGCTTTTGACCTATCCTCAATTTTGTTAGAGGCATAGGGTCGTATGTGAGGGTAACATAAACACCCAAAAATACGCATGGAGGAAAACTCTGGGGGCTTACCAAAAAAAGACCCAAAAAGACTCTTTGATGACAATATTGGAGTGGGAAGTTGATATATGATGCAACTAGTAGTGGAAAAGGCAGAATCCCAAAGAAGCTTTGGCATTGACGACTGAGCTAACAAAGTCATACCGATTTATACTATATGACGATGCTTGCACTCAGCTAAATTATTTTACTGAGTTGTGTAAGCGTAAGAGTTTTATGGTGAATACCCGAGTCCAAATGTCCACAACTGATTATTTAGAAATTCGGCAACACTAGCTGACTGAAAATACTTAATTTTCGCAGAAAATATATTTTTAATCAGATTTTTGAATTTGACAAAAGAAAAGAGCACTTCAAATTTAGCTTGTAACAGATGAATCCATGTAAGGCAATTGTAGTGATCGATGAAAGAAACATAATACTTAAATCCATGAAACGAGGTAACGAGATAGGGTTCCCAAAAATCTGCCAAAATCGTATGGAGAGGAGATGGAGCAATTTGCGTTGATGCAGAAAACGGTAATACGGAATACTTAGAGATGCTATAGGCATGACAAATGCTACTTTTTATTCAAACCCGAAATTGAAATATTTAAAGTGCGAAATACATCTCTAGGAATTGAACTACCAGGATGACTTAAGTGTCTATGCCAAAATGAAAACTGAGAAGTAACTGAAAGCAAACAACTTGGTGAGGCATCATGGTCGATGATGTAGAGACCGTTCCTATTCCGTCCCTTGAGCAAAATTCTGCCTGAATTGACTTCCTGTACATGGAACCAATCAGAGTCAAATAACACAGTGCAATAATGATCACAGGTTAAACGAGAAACAGACGAGATTTTTAAGTGATTGTGGAACACAAAGAACATCTTTAATAGGCAACGAAGGTGTGAGACGATGTGTACCAATGGCTGAAATAGACAGACTTGAACCGTTGCCAAGCATAACATGATCGGCCTCTTGTTTTGGCCTTCTAACGTTATCCCCCACCCATAATGTCGACGCCCTCATCGACTTGCCTGGACTTGAAGTTCATTGTTGCTTGTGGCTTTTCCCTCGATGTTTCGCTTGTTTACTTGGTAACGTCGACCACTGTACTTTTTGTTCAGCTTCCTCCGTGGATGTTGAGTGCTGTCGGAAATATTCTAATACTACATTTTCATATTGCCATAATTTGGGGGTGGTATGCCAGCTTGTTGAACCGCTTGGAAGTCCCTCTCATTTTACTAAGAATTTTCATATGAAGGGTTTTCCCGATTAGTATTTGAAGTCATGGTCAAGTATCATCTTTAGTCGTCAGCGATGGGTTCTGGGTTCTGTAACCCGTGCCCTATTCGGTTGTACCCTCTCTAGGTTTCTATCTTCTAAGGTTTGAGCATGCTTACATGGATTACGTTGTAGGTTCTCCACCATTCTGCAGCTCAATGCACGTCGCTTATTTTCTCCATTATGCGGAAGGGGAAGTCGTACTTTTTCAGCAGGGGTAAGTTCCTCCCAGGTAACTTAGCTGTTCTGAGCGTTCTCTTACTAGTACTTTGTCCCCTTCTTCCAGTTGTATGTGTTTCCTCTTTCGATCCACAAAATTTTTCATTACAGTGGAGGGCCATTTCTGCCAACTCTTGTTTCCTCTACCATTCTTGTAGGAACCGATCATGGAGTGGTCTTCAACTTCCCGAGTTTGCGTGAGTCCAAGTGGGAAAGACGATTGTCTTTCAGTTGTGCCCATACACCACATTGCCTGCTCTACCTAGTAGTGACACTACCACTAAGTGGCGGTTGGGGAGGGTTACCTCTCTTGCTCTGGAGACAGTTTGCAAGCTGCTGCTCATGTTCTCGAGTTAAGCACATGGCTTGAGGCTTCAAAGTTGGCCAAAAATGCTGCTCCTGCAGTAGGTCCATCATGCGAGATCGCAATTTGGCATGTCATAATATTCAGATGATCTCTTTGCGTAGATCTGCATAATATAAAGTTGCCCTGATGTTGTGTATATGAGTCCCTTCCTCAGCTCGAATTCTGGACATTCCCCCCTTTGGATTGCTTTCACCAGCTTTAACGTGGCTTGGTCTTCTTGTATTACCTTCCTTAGCTTGCTGCCTAACGTGCCATTCTTCTTGGTTACAGAGTCAATCGTGAATTGGCATGGAGTAAACGGATCCCTCCCTTCCTTTGCATATGAGGGGGTATACTCATCAGCTTCAATTTGAGTTTCTTTCTTCTTTGCCTTCTCTCGGTTGAACACTTTTTGTGATGATGGTCCTCAGCCTTTATTCTTCAGCCGTGAGCTAGACTTCTCATGAGTCCTTGCTCGATCAGCAACATGCTGATGTATAGGCTCCTTCCTGGAGTGAAGGGGTTGTATGAAGCCTTCCTCTTCTTCCTCTTCTATCATATCCGCCCACTATCCCATCGGGGCTTGGATGGCTTGAGGCCTCTCCATCTGCAGCTCACTCGGCCTAGGATTCTTTCTCCGAGGACTGTTTCTTCTATGTCCCCTCCGTTTGACACTAGCTTGATTTTCCACTGTGGTGGAGGGTGATTCACGAGGCTCAACTTGGACTGCAGAGAGTTTTATATCCCCTACACGTGGGGAAAAGTTGAAGTACTGGGGTTGCTCTTCTAACCATCTCTCGGTATTGGAGCGTGCTTCAGTAATCTCTCCTTGTAGGACAACCATTGTGGCAAATGGTTCTCTCACTGCTTGGCGAACCTAAGCCGGATTGGTTGGGGCTCCTGCATTGACATCAAATAGGGCTTCCATGGCCTCCTCAACTAGAGCTTCCAAGCGTTCCAGCTTGTGCATAAGGTAAGACATACATCTCTCTAATTCCAACTCCAAAATCAGTTCCCTTTGCATAAGATCGTGTATAATGTGTAGACTTTCCTTGAGATTTCTCTCTAGTCCTTCGTTCGTCATGCTTTTCTTAGCTTCGAATTTGAAGTTTCTCGCCCTTTCTTCATGTTGCTTCTCTGCTCTTGTTGTAGCTCTTTCATCATGATGCTATCACCCGTAGTCTTACTTGCTCTGATACCAGCTGTCACGGGGCTAGTTCTTGACTTGGCCTTATTCCACATGGCACCCGGCTACAACCCCTTCAAGCCTGCAGCGAGGAAAAACCGAGTAAAGCCTTTTCGTCCAAGGATCGACACTGATCCAGAAGTATGAAGATAGCACCACGGCCAAGTGGGAAATTATCCCTTAGACTTGGCTTTGAAGAGAAAGAACGAAGAAGAAGAAGAAGGAAAGAAGAAGATACGAAGAAATAAATGCGAAGAACAAGTAAAGTTAAGGAAAATTTCTGTAGTATTACCTCATATGGAATCCAAGTACATACGTGCAGAGCTTTTGCTCATCTAAGCAATGAAAACAAATAAAAATTACTCCCACAATAACCTCTCAGGTCTCATAATGACTTAGAGCGTGAATCCCCCTTTACATGGTTCCCGAGTTCCCTATTTTTAGTTTTCCTATGTACAAAAAACCCTATACAACTCCTAGCAGAAGTAGGAGACGTGCTGATCAATCTTGGAAGTTGCCAAATCGAGCAAGACTCCCTTATGATCAAGGCAATTCGTCCAGAAGCTCCTTGATCCTCGCAATCCCAGATTTGTAAGCGATTCTAGAATCTCGGCTTCCTTATCCTGATTTGCGTGTGCGCGTGCCAGCTGGACTTGCCTGATTGGTTGTAGTTGGTTCCATACTCTGATTGTGACTCCCCCACAGCATGGAGTCTTCAGAGATCACATCCATCTCCTCCCTTTTTCGGAACTTGCCTTTTCTGGTCTTCCTTGGCGCACAAGTCCTCTTCCTTAATAGAGAACTCAAAATCTTTGTATTGAATGGGAGCTAACTTTACCACCATTGGTTTCCTCTTAGAATTAGCTTTCCAACGGAATATGGCATCCACATGTACAACACAATGTGGGTCCCAGTGGGCTCCACTGAAGTGACGTCGGCCGGAGTCCCACTTCCCCACTTTGTCAGTTGGGGCCATGCACGCGGGGGCACACATGGTGTGCGCTCTAAGCCAAGCGCATGTGCGCCTGCACCTACAGCCTTAGAGCGTGCGGGCTGCCGTCCTTGCATGGGTTCTAGTGCGTGCACACTGGCATCTCCTGCTCCCCGGGTGTGCGCAATGGTGCCAGTTGGTGTTCGGGCTCGCACGGGTTCAAGTGTCATGCATCGACAACCCACTTACCTGCTTCTCCTGTTGCCTAATCTTGTTACCCTGCATACCTTCGCCTTTTGAGCCACTCATACATCCGTGCTCGCTGTCGTGCGTCTGTGGGCGCCAATGCACTTGGTCATATTGGCCGACCCCCTTAAGCACCTCCATGGGCATTTCGGGTTCATGGTCATATATGCAGCTTTTCTTGTTGGCATCATTGCCAGATCCCATTGACCCTATAGAACAGTCCCATACCACTTCTAAGGTCTGTTGTGCGGTTAAGTGTATGTCATGGCTTCACATATTTAGAGCGATTTTGGGGATCGTTACACCGTTCATCCGTGTGTTAGTGCGCCCGTACATCCGTGTGTTTGTGTGTTCGTGCGTCCATGCGTCCGTGTGTCTATACGTCTGAGCGTCCATGCGTTTGTGCATCCATGCTTCCATGCGTCCGTGCTCGGCCTAAACTGTGTGGCTCTCGGCTATGACTCCTTTTGCAGCGGATTTCAGGAGGAACCGAGATAAGCGTAATTCCCAACATGGCAGATCGTTGGAGCATCGATGCTACTGACTTAGGAGTGAGTCTAATACGTCGAGGAGAGGAAAAAATACGGGAGATAAAAAGAAGAAGAGAGATAACACCGGTAAGTTATACAATATGCACAAAAATTCATTAAGGGAAAATTTCCCCGTGTACCTCTATTAGAAGACGGAGCTTCGTGTAGCTCTAACCCCCTTTCGGCCCTCCTGGCAGTGCCCTCACAAGAGAGGACGTGATTCCAAACGTGAATCAAAGATTGAATTTGATGCCTTGCAAGCCCCCTTGAGTATTTATAAATACACGACTACAAAAAACCATTGACATCTCCTAGTCCTGCTACGAGAACGTCTAACCCAGTTAGGGAGGTTGCCTAACTCGTGCAACCTCCTTCCTGATTGACATTGATCCTAAAAGATACTCCTAGATCTTAGGAGAAGTCCCTCCCACTGGAATCTCCTCAATCTTCACCTTCCTTATCTGGATCAGCATTTACGACCCTACTCAGCTTTCCATTCTGGTAGGAATAGTATTCCCGCATCCTTAGAGATATTCTCCCACTATATCTCCCTGAGATCACGAACAAATCACCTACAATCTTGGATTATCTATTTTGAGTCTGCCATGGCGCCGAAGTTCTATTTTCCATGCGAGAACTTGAAATAAATGCATTGTACAGAGGCCAAACGTATATCCACCGGATAGCTTATTGAATTAGCCTTCCAACAGTATATAATATGCCTATTTTTGGTACAATGTGATTCCTAGTAGGACATGGGAAGCTTGGGTCTACTTCTGTTTTAGTGACCCAGATGGACTCTTTGTGCACCTTCAGATGAAGTTGAGGGCGTGTGGCCACAATGTTGGCCTATAGCACTGCCCTTGCAGTGATCCCATGGTTCGAGGTGGATGAATGGCAAGCCGCCTAGTAGAATTGTAACAAATTCTAAGATTTTCAGCTCTCAAAATACCATACCTTGGCATGTAGGGTCTGCCCTCTTGATTGAAAATCAGTTCTCCTTTCGTCTATGGATTTGTATCTTCACCTCTGCGAATCTCGTCACGAGCTTCACAATGGCCAGGTCCCTCTTCAGCACTTCATTTGGCTTACTGACCACCAGACAGTTCTTCGGGTAACTTGAATTCCAGCTTCTGTGGCATGGGTTTGCTACTTCCATTGCTTCATAAGTCGAGGATCTGTTGTTGTCTCCTTCAACTATGCAGATCTTGATCTTCTTCTTCTTCCATGGGTGAAATTGAACAAGCTTTCGTGACATGGATAAGCTATACAATTGCTCCAGGAAGGGAAGTGTCTCAACACTTCGCTGTGACTTTGGCTCCCCTTCGGAGCTAAGGATTGGTTGCAATTGGTCTGAACGTTCTGGAGCCTCCTGCTCTTGTTCAGCTATGATTGCTCATCTCGGCTAGCTGTCCCCCTGACATGCGCCTATTGCTTGTTGCCACATTGCTGCTTGCCTGGGTCTCCTGCCTTGCAGCGACTTGCACTGGAGCGTCTTCCAAAGATGAATAGGACAGTTCCATGCTGACTTGTGTTCCCTCCTCCCCTTGCTCATAGGGGTGTGTAGGATCAGTCTTCTCCTGAGAGCTTGTATCCTGTGGTGGAGTAGAAACACAAAGTTGGTGCTTTCAGCTACCAAAGCCTGGCTTTTTCTCACTTCTTGGAGATATATGAGGTGACTTTGTTGTAGAGTCCAGTGCTCCATTATACAGGAGCGAATCATATTCAAACTCTATTGCATGAGAAGGACGGTGGTGCGCCTCTTCTCTTCCCAAAGATGGGTTTTTTGCAGGGCTGTGTTCGGCTTTGCGAATGGCTTTTGCTAGTGTTTCAGCAATCTGGTCACATATTGCCTCAGGCTGTGTCTTGTATGCTCCCTTGAGCATGTTTGCATATACTTGTCTCAAACTCTTCTTTGTGTAGCATAAACTCCATCTTCTCCATGAAATTTTTCTCGCTCTAACGAATGGTCAATTTTGGCTTCGATTGATTTGCAACGATCCAAACTACAATGGTAGAAGGACCTACTCTGATACCAGCTGACATGGGGCTGAACTGCTCAGCCTAAATCCGTGCGGCACTCGGCTACAACTCCTTCAAGACTGCGGCGAGGAGGAACAGAGAAAAGCCTAATTCCCAAAGTGGCAGATCATTCGAACGACGAAGCAACTGACTCGGGAGCAAGTCTAATAATTCGAGAAAAAGAGAAACTAAGGGAGATAAAAAGATGAAGAGAGAGAACGCAAGGAAGTTATACAATATGCACAAAAATTCATTAAGGGAAAATTTTCCGTGTACCTCTATTACAAGACGGAGCTTCATGTAGCTCTAACCCCATTTTTGCCCTCCTCGCAGAGCTCTCTCAAAAGAAGCTGTGATTCAAAACGTGAATCGAATTGGATTCGATGCATTAAAAGCCTGCCCCCCATTGAGTATTTATAAATACACCAGTACAAAAAAACCTTGACGTCTCCTAGTCCATTTGGGAGAATGTCTACCCCACTTAGGGAGGTTTCCTAACTCATGCAACCTCCTTCCTGATTGATCTTGATCCTAAAAGATACTCCTAGATCAAAGAAGAAGTCCCACCTACCGGAATCTCCTCAATCTTCGGCTTCCTTATCTAGATCAGCATGTGCACCACCAACTCAGTGTCCCATCCTGGTAGGAATAGTAGTGCCGCCTCCTTAGAGATCTTTTCCCGTAAAGATCTTCCTGAGATCACGAACTAATCACCTACAATCTTGGACTTGATATTTTGAGTCTGCCTTGGCACCCAAGTTCTCTTTTCCGTGCGAGGACTTGAAATATATGCAATGGACATAGGCCAAAAATTATATCTGTTGGATAGCTTACTGAATTATCTTTCCAGCGGTATCAAATTCATTTATGTTTGGCACAGTGTGAGTCCCAGTAGGTCCCACCAAATTGTTTGGGGTTCAGGACCCCGTATCCCAACTTTTTCGGTTTTGGGCAATTCGAATGGTTGTGCGCATGGCTACACGCGCCCTGTGCCAGCCCCTGGTACCTTAGCACGCACGTACTGCCCCCGGCAGCCCCACGTGGGTCGATGGGAACTGGCATGTGCCGTTTTAGGAGGCACAAACAAGGGGATAATTTGGCCCCCAAACACACCAGAACACATACCGGCACCAGAGGGAACCCTGGCCAAAATGGCCCAACACGCGCACCAAATATGTGTGCACGTGTACGCACAAGAGCAAGAGTGTCCACAACGCGACACACGCGCGCGAATAGGAAAATCCCTTCGCGCAACACGTGGAACAAACTTACTAGGGGTTGCATATGCGCACGCGTGGAACAAACTCATGTGCACAACCGCACCACAAAAACCATGAGCACGCATGCCCGGGTCACAAGAGCTACCCGGGCGCTCGTACTGTGCAACACGCAAAGCTCCAGAGGCAGCCCGCGTGTGGGCTCAGTATAGTGCACGTGCCTGTGAGTGCACACCTGCACACGTATTGTGCAGCCATGATTGCACCCGGTATATGAGCCAAACGGACAAAAGCGGTATACGGGCTTCTGACCCCGAATACTTCAATGGGAACTACTGGGACCCAGAGTTTTCCAAATATGGGAATATCATATACCGTTGGAAAGAAAATTCGATAAACTATCCAACGGATACAAATTTAGCCTATATTTAATGCATAATTTCCAAGGTATTTCATAGAGATGATGACTGATGCGCCAAGCAATAGAAGAAATAGCAAGTCCAAGATATCAGGAGGTTTGTTCGTGATCTCAGGGAGGTTCCTGCAGTGGAAGATCTCCAAGGTGACGGGACTCTAATTCCTTCCAAACATGGATGCTCAGGTGGCACACTTAGTTGGATGTGATGAAGATACTCCAAGATATGAGGGATCAGGTATGGGACTGATATTCCTACAAGTCAAGGGAATCTGATTCAGATCAGGACGACCAAGGAAGGAGGCGATTTGATCTTGGTAACCTCCCATACTGGTAGAAACGTATCCTATTTCCGCTATGTTTCATCTAGGGTTTTTTGTATACACTAGTCACGTATGAATAGAGGCATGGGGATGGGTTGTAACTCAAGTCTTTGAATTCTATATTTGCCTAAGGGCTAGGACGTGTAAGAGGTTAGTTCTTGCGGGAAAGAACTTGTCCTCACCTGGAGAGTCAGGCCGGAATCGTGCCAAAAGATTGTGGAAGCACCCATCCCCCTTAGAGGCAATGAAGTAACTTTTCCCTTATTTCCTTTTTGTTTCTTCTATTTGCAATTTCGCTTCAATTTTATTTCGCCGTGTATTTGAGTTCATTCGCTTACACGTTAAAGCACTAAATCTCTGAACCTAAGACTTAGCTCGGTTTCCCTTCGCTGAAGGCTTGAAGGAGTTGCAGCCGAGTGCCGTACAGATTTAGGCTGAAGAGTTCAGTGCCGTGACACACCGACAGGCCGCTATGCGCATGCCGCACATCAGCAACCCCACTTACCTGTGCCTCCGGGTGCGCAATCTTGCAAACCCCACGAACCCTCGCATTATGGCGTGCGCGCTATTGCACGTCTATGGGAGCCAATGCACCAAATCGCCAAGGCAGGTCCCCTTAAGCACTCCAGTGCATCTTTAATGTGAATCTATAATGTCATATTTTTCAGCCTTAATTCTTAGCCTTTTATATTTATTTAGTGCCCAAATATTCTGATTATTCTTATATTTTTATGTAGGATACATATGGAGGCATTAAATATTAAAAGAAGCTGAAGGAGAGATTTTTGACAGTTTAACCACTGGAACGTAATTGGGGATTAATTCGAAGGTCCGATTGAGGTTATTTAAGATGCGCTGGACATGCAAAGTAAATACCTACAACTTTCAGGTTTTATGTTTCAAGAGATACGGGTTCTAACAAGGTCAAAATCGGAAATTAAGTTACTGAACGTGCAAAGCTAGCATTCCGAACTTATAGTTCGATTAGGAAAGGGTTTTTCTGCCCCAAGGTTTTTGTAAATTGAGCCTATAAATTTGTAAGGCATTTGAAGTCTAGGGGGATCATTATTTTCTCAATTCCCTCCTCTCTTTTTTTTCTTTCCTTCTGTAATTGTCGTCATGGCCTTGCATGGCTAGATTTCTGCCATTGGTCGAAGGAAACTGAAGCCTTGGAGTTGGTAAAACCCGTGAGATCTAATTTGTTTTCATAATTCAACTTACACTTTGAGTATTGGACGTTCTTTTGCACGTATTTTCATGATTGCTTCATTTAATTACTAGGAGGCCTACTATTTTATTGATCGTTACAATCTATTGCTAAGTTAGATATCAAACCTGTGATTGTTTGTTCCCCCTAACTTGTGAAGCAACTAAGATTTGATAATTATTGCGGCAGAAGTTGTTAAATCTAACAAAAAATTTCCAGCTAAATTAATTGCAACCGCATGTGTTTGTATATTTTAGCTTCATCGATTTCCTAATTCTTGATGCTGCTACTATAGTGAATCGCGCTAGTCTTGGGATGATTAGTAGTAAGGGTTAATTAGATCGCTTGTTTTTTAATTAGCTGTGAACAAGGATAAATAGTTCAGTGATGAATATTTAAAGTGTGAATTGATATATGCATGAATCAATGATCGGTTGCGGACTTTCGATGGTGGATGTTGACCAAGACCAATGTTTGTTGGTAAGTGTTTTTTATATCTCAATCTGAATGGTTCCTCATTCAATTTTGGTGTTGTTGTCAAGGAGTTTTCTAGTTCAGTTTTTTTCTTTTTATTTCTTTCTTTTGTTGTCTTGATTGTTTATGTCCAAAACTCATGCTTCTAATCAAGTTGACTTGCAGTACGATCCTGACATCATCAAAACTTTGCGCCAATTGAGAAAAGAAGCTCAGAGGAGAAGGAACAATCTAGCTCCTGATTCACTGATTGATGAGAATCTTAATATTGAAGGGCAAGAAGTCATAGCTGGAAATCAAACTTTAAAGGCACTTGTTGCCCCTGATTTGAATCTACAACCTTTATGCATAACCTTTCCTACTATAGATTCTGCTACCACTTTTGAATTGAAATTTGGGCTAATACTTCTTTTACCCTCTTTTCATGGACTTGTAGGTGAAGATCCTCACAAGCATCTAACGGAGCTTCATGTGGTATGCACAAGTATGAAACCTATTGGTGTAACTGAAGATCTAATTAATTGAGAGCCTTTCTGTTTTCATTGAAGGATTCGGCTAAGTTTTGGCTCTACTATCTACCATCTTGGAGTATTACCACGTGCAATGAAATGAAGATGTTGTTTTGTCAAATATATTTCCCACCTTAAAGAGCAGCCAACATTCGAAAAGAAATATGTGGTGTAAGACAACATAATGGAGAATCACAACATGAGTATTGGAAACATTTTAAGAAATTATGTGCTAGTTGCCCCCATCATCAATTAGAGAGTAGCTGCTTATCCACTATTTCTATGAGGGCTTTCAACCTACTGATTGGAGCATGATCGATGCCATGAGTGGAGGAGCTTTGGTGGATAAAACTCCTGAGGCTGCAAGAAACTTGATCGCAAATATGTCATCCAATTCCCAACTAACTGAATTACTCAGTAATGGTTGTTACCCATGCTAGAAGTTAACCTTTAGATACACAATAGACGAAATTTCATGCTTGCAAGCAATTTTAGAATGTAGATACTATTTTGGATTTTTCTAGCAAGTCATGGTGTCAAAGAAGAGAATTGAAAGATAAACTGTACTAAATAAAGATACCTAATACTAATATGCAATCGTGCCTCTAAAAAAGGTAAACAAATTTCACGCCTGCCATATTGAACCATCTTGATGTCACTTTCTATCATTGGAGCACAACATATTTCTCTTTTCTTTAAATTTTTTATTACTTACATGTTTGAGATTCTTCAGTTGGATTTCATTATGAATATTTGGGGACTTAGTTTATATGGAACAGGTGGGCGGTGGCTGGACTTTCTGGCTTGTGGGTACTAGGACAGTGCACTTAGCGTGCTAGAACAAATGTTAGGAGGATTTTGATTGAGACTAGTAAGGTCTGCACCATGTTTGCTAGATGGGCGTTCCTCTAATTTTACATTACCAATTGTTAGGATGATAGTTATACTTTTCGCTCACAAAGTTTATATTATTTTATCTTTACTTTTTTTTCTTTTGACTTTCCCCATCCGGCTTGTGACCGGAATGCAAGTATCCCATGCAGAGGGTGCTGTGCTGTCCTCTGTCGCTATGCATCCACTTCAGCTATTTGTCCAAGGGATCCTGTTGAAAAGGCAAAGCTAAGTCTTACTTCTGCTTATTTTTTCTGCCCATGCTTTCTTTTCTCTTCCTCTAGTCAGATGAAGCAATTGCTATGGATGCCATAGGATCTCCTTCCTATAGAACTACCCAGGCTGTTAGTCCTTTCCCTACAACCCGTCTCTTGAGCTGTACTGTATCTCATGGTATCTCATGTCAGCTGATAATAAAGCATTCTTGTTTAGAGTTAAAAATGCGATATGGTGGTATGGTTTTGGTTTGATTTATAGCTAAACAAGAAATTATTTGCAGGTTCAAGAAGTCTTCGATTGAAGACTTATCAAGGTACATACCCATGTTGATAGTACGTAAAGTCAACTGGTATAAGAATAAGCTGTGAATTTTCCTTCACTTTGGAGGGAGGGTGGTGCTGGTCAAAGGAATTATTGATTTCTTATATTTGACACCACTCTCAACAGGTGAGAAATTCTTTCATGCAGTTCATGCTTTATGAGACCCTCTTGAAGCTGCTGATAGGAAGATGTGCCTTGGAAAATGGGAGCAAAGGAGTGACCGCAGTGGAGGTAGATTCTGGACCCTTGTTTTAGATTATTGGAGAGTAGTATATACAATAAATGGTGGTGATAATGTTGCAGTGCTACTTATGTTGCCACTGCTTATAATGCAAAAATGAAACTTTAGAATTTCTTTTTTTTAAAGTTACTTTAGAATTTTTTATGTAGTTGCAAGTACCATAATCTTTGATTTCGTCTGTCTGAAATTCTGCTTGAAGTAAATCAGTAGTTTTTCTTCCTTTCTCGGGCATGCCGTTTCGTTTTCTTAATTTGATGGATTTTGTTTTTCATTTTTTTTATTAAATCTGAAGTTTATTTGCAACTTCAAAATACCACCGACTCTTGACATTTCCGCTCTTGGCTGCCCACAGTTTTTTGTTTTTTTTTTTGTTTTTGAGAAGTTTCCTTTCTAGGTGCAACTGTGGTGACCTTTCTGCTTCTTTGTCTAGGTACCTAGCCCATATATTTCGTTTCATGGATGCAATTGCTGTTCAATCTTCGTCTCCCTTTTCTATATGTTATTCAGTTTAACATTGTCTAACAAATTATGCATGTATTCTACTCATTCATCTTTGCAAATCCTGCATTAAGATTGTCCCTTGAATAGCCCATAACTTTCTATTGTGCTTGTTCTTTTTGCCTATGTAAGTGTATGTGTTTTTCGGAAGAATCATTGCTAGGATTGTTACTCAGAAGTTCACTTAGTGGCTTTGATACTATGTCAAGTTTGAGTCCGATAGCCTATCCTTAAGATATGATTTTGTCTTTTAATTTTGTCAGGACTTTTTCACTTTGAGCGTAATTTTGTTTAAGTTGGAATTTTTTGACACTTCTTAATAGGTGAAAGTTTGTATTCTCTTGAATTTTCTCTGCACAGATAATATTAAGATATGCTATCATTGTAATTCCTTATTTCTCTAAAACGTTCTTTTCTCTTTGCACTAACCACTTAAATTACAGAAATACTAAAAAGTTATGTTTTTGGGACAGCAACGTTAATTATTACCAATGTTAAATTACAGAAACACTAAAAAGTTATGTTTTTGGGACAGCAACGTTAATTATTACTAATGTCATTTATGACCAACCTCTGTAAACAGACTTCCCACAAAGAGGCATCGAATCCGACTTATTTTGACTATTCAAGGAGTGTCTTGAGTCATCAAATTCCAACTGAGAGAGTTTGTAGTCATGGTAGCTCATGAACTAATCGAGAGTACCAGATGTGCCACCATTTTTGTAGCTTGTCATTTGTTATTGTTTGTATTTACTGAACCTTCTTTTTGTTCGCTTAGAAAATCGAGTGTACGTTTTTAAAGCGTCCATGGATAATTTGGTGGGGATTATTGTTTCAAAATCTGTTTGCCATGTTCCTATCTTGCGTTGCCTGAGTTCTGTCGAGAGATTGTTGCTTGATTGTTTCATTTTGATTTTACTGCATTTCAAAAGATTGTATTTTTTTACATTTTTGTTGTGGTCTGATCTTGGATTGATTGACGAACGAATATTGTAACTGAATTACTCATTTATGGCTGTTACCCATGCTAGAAGTTAACCTTTAGATACATTTTTTGTTGTGGTCTGATCTTGGATTGTTGCTTGTAAGTCATTTTATTCCATTGCCCTGATGCTATCAAATTACATAATAGGCCCAAAGGCCTTTACAATCAGAGGGAAATTATGGGATCCATAGAACAAGATGTTGTTCATTAACCCCAAGCTTGGCTAATACGTCAGCTCTATTGTTTGCACTCCTAAGAACATGATTCCAACTCGTTACAGTAGAAGAAAGATCACTTATTTCGTTAATGATGGAGCGCATTCTCCAAGGTGGTCTAATATTGTTCTTGCACCAATGAATGATCACTTTGGAGTCCCCTTCAACACGAAAGAAACCAACTAGGTGGGCCTCCTTAAAGCATTTCAGTCCCTGAAGCAAGCTTCTTGCCTCAGCAATAGTTGAATCAGCTATCCCAATTGGGCCAGCATAAGTGAGAAGAACATCTTCTTGGTGATTCCGAATCAGCCCCCCAATACCCGCAGGTCCAGGATTGCCCATGGAGGAGCCATCAAAGTTAAGCTTATAGGAACCTTCTGGAGGAGGCTGCCAAGATTGGATTCTGGTTAGATTTTGATCACCCTCCTGTGCATGTGTTGCCCATGATACCCAAATGGTATTACGGTCTGTACTTCTAAATTCCTTCCACAGCTTCAGCCAACTCAGAACATGATAGAGAATAGTATAACAGGTATCCCTCCAACCTTTAGAAGTATTGGAGAACACTATTGTTTCTCTCTTTCCATAGTAACCAGGGGATGAATCCAAGGCAGCATTTAATCATTAATATTCCTTTTGTGTGGAGTCCAAGGGAGTTAGTCATCATAATAAGGCCATCGAAAGTCTGAGGCATGACTATGCCAACTCCAAATTTTCCAAGGAAGAAAGTCCATACCCTCCAGCTATAGTAGCAGTGGAAAAGTAAATGGTTGATGTTTTCCTCCACCTCATTGCACAAGGAGCAAAGGCTGGACTGCAATTGCATGCCTCTTCTTAGCAGGAGGTCACGCGTTGGCAGTCGATCTCTCAGGCAACACCATGCGAAAAACCTTTGTTTCCTAGGACAAGAAACTTTCCAAGCAGCAATAGAAATATGGGTTAAAGAGTCATGAGCAACAAGGCATTTGTAACATGATTTGACAGAGTAGTCCCCATGGGGGTGGGGTTTCCATATTAATTCATCACGCTGATCCCTTTTCAAATAATTGCCACCCAATTCATCTTGTAGCTCAGCAAATTCAATTGCTTTGTCTTCACTAAATGTTCTTTGAAGCACTCCACTCCAGTTGATATCCTTCAGTTGCCCCAAGGGAGCTAAATCCTTAGACAATTCTGATTTCGAGCTAGCAGATAGACTCCAGAAAACCTTGTTGAAAGAGGGATGTCTCCTAGCCAAGTATCAGTCCAGAAGAAGGTTTTATCTCCCTTACGAGGCTGGATTGATATGTGTTGCCTGAATTGAGGGAGGAGTTTGATTATTCTCCTCCAAGAAGGGGAGAGCCTCCAAAGATCCTGATGTCTGAAGCCACCATCGACTATTCCCGTTGTTTAGAGAGCCAACCACTAATCTTTTCCATGTTTTGTCATCATCTCTATTCAGTTTCCATAACCATTTCATCAACAAAGCCTCATTCATCTGTTTTATCTTTCTTATACCCGAACCTCCATGTTCTATTGACTGGCAAACATCATCCCAATTAATGAGGTGCAACTTTGACTTATCAGAAGATCCTGACCATAAGAAGTTTCTCATGATCCTTTCTATCTTATTCACTGCGGAGATAGGGCATTGCATAAAGGAGAGGAAATATATTGGTATTCCCAATAGACATGCTTTAATTAGTGTGAGTCGGCCAGCTTTAGAGAGGAGCTTCCCTTGTCATGTGTTCTGTCTATTATGCAATTTTTCAATGACCGGGTCCCATAAGTTACGTGGAGCCTTCGTGATGTATAATGGGAGGCCCGGTATGTAGCTGGTAGCTGACCCACCTTGCAGCCTAATGCATCAGCCATCTCGTTCAGTCTGATGTCATCAATTGCAAAGCCAAAAATGGAAGACTTATCCCAATTAATTCTCAACCCTTATGCAAGTTCAAATAAGATCAATATGCTCTCGACAACTCTCAAGTTGCTCGGTAGTACCCTTACAGAACACGATTGTATCATCAGCAAATTGAATCAACGATGAAAGAGGATCACCCTGTTTAAGTCCTCGAGTTGGTCTAATAAAACTATGTGCACCTCCATTAATAAGTATGGAATATCTAGTGGAAGCAAGACAGGTCATGATCCATTTTTGCCATCTCCTACCAATTCCCAATTGTTCCATCATTGTAGTAAGATATTGCCACGAAATTCTGTCAAATGCTTTCTCAAAATTAAGCTTGAGGATAACCCGAGGTTTACTAGATGGGCAAAGATGAACAATCTCATGTGCATTTATAACTGCATCAAAATAAGTGCCATTTCCCACGTAGTACCAAATAATGTCGCCTCGCCTCCCAATGCTGAATGCCGCTAACAAGTGTGGCAGCAATAGTGCATCTTTTAGCTAAGCATAAATTTACAAAGACATTCGAGGAACTTTTGATTGCTAAGTTAGTCTAAAAATTTTCGGAACTTCTTTTAATTTTAATCTTTTTATGTCAATAGATGATCCAAAAAGATATTGGAAATACTAAACTGTGGATCTTGCGAACATCTGCCTGATTTAATTGTCCACAGAAGATAAATTTATTGCGTACCTACCTGGATAATTAGTTCATCAAACAACATCAAGTGATAAAAGAATATCTTATTAATTGAATTAAAATATATATATATATATATATATATATATATATATATATATATATGTTATTGAAACTACGGAAAGAAAAATTGCTTCGTGGATTTTGGAGCTGTTGTAAAAAATTCTATAATTGCATTGGTAAATCTAGTGGAATCGGCATTTTTGTCCACCTGATGGGACTTGCAGAATTTCAATCCCTCGTCTATATATTAAAGTACGGAGTTGGGTCGTATAACCATTTGTTGACATCATCATTTTTTATAGACATTTTTGCATTTTAATTTTTATGGTACCTCTTCTATTTGTTTTTTTTTTTCATCGAAATATTGAACCGCTTCACACGATTTGTAAGGGTGAAATTGTAGCTTTGTGACAATCCTAATGAACCTAACACCCGTAACTAAGGGTGTAAGTATGGTTTGCAGTATCTATACACAACTATCAATACAAGTCGATACGTATTTGTATCTTTAGTTAAGGAAACTTAAAACACAGGGGGTTTCGATTTACAGGCAATAAACCCTCATATCCTTATTATCTGTTTGATTTTGCAAGTTTCCTTCAGTATCAAAGAAACAAAGGTCGATATGTAAGATACTTTACCGATGCATATGTGAACAACTAGGAATATATATTAAAGGAACTCATGAAGTTCTTTTTTAGTGTTAACAACGTTATAGAGTAATGTATATTCACAATAGAATTTATGATTTGATAATGTATAGTTGTTGCCTTGATTTCTGAATTGAATATCAATAAAAATGTGACATGGCGCATAGCATTCATTTTTTATAGTGTTGATATGAATACAACAAAGTATTATTGTAAGGGTTTAAATCTTTATATGGCATCGACGTTGTAGTCCGTGAAAGAGATTAAATTTGTAAAATTTTATTTTTATTTTTAGAGGCTTTATAAGTATTCCCAAGTAGTATTGCTGGGGTTTACTTCTTGACGTAGCGTCCACATTACAGTACATGTAAGAGATAAAGTAGGAGATAAAATTTGTAAGATTTTATTCTTTTAATAAAATACTATCTTCCAATACTATGGATAAACCCTAAACCCTAAATCTGTATTTTATCTAGGTATGTCTGATTCCAGATCGGAATTATGCCATTCATGTGGCTACAAGAGGTTATGGTACGTTGCCAAAACACTCACCCCTGCCTCCCTCTTGTGTGAGAAGTAATCTTTTATACTTTTTTTTCATTAATTCACTTGTAATACATATAGGTTTACAAGGGTTACAGAATAGGTAACCAAAGAATCGTAGAAGGAAAGAATTCTAAACAAGAGAGAATTCTAAACAGGAGAGAATTCTAAACAAGAGAGAATTCTAAACATGAGAGAATTCTAAACAAGAATGAATTCTAAACAGGAGAGAATTCTAAACAAGAGAGAATTCTAATCAGGAGAGAATTCTCAACATGAAAGAATTCTAAACATGAGAGAATTCTAAACTTGAGAGAACTCTAAACAAAGAAGAATTTACATATACACGGGTATGGAATCCTTACATGACTTAGATAGTCTCAAGAGGATTCGAAAGATCTTCTCATGTATCTGGACACGTATTTGCTGACATGGAATCTTTGACTATAGCTTTCACACTCCCCGCAAACTGAGCGGTTCCTGAGAAGATGTTGAGTTTGGTGAGTACCCTATCAAATTGGGCACGTGAGAGGCCGTTTGTGAGTTCGTCGGCAAGCTGGTTTCTTGTTGGAATGTACGAGATCCAGAGAGTACCATAGGTGACACATTCACAAACAAAACGATATTCTAACTCTACATGTTTGTTTCGTCAATGAAAGATGGGCTTGGCCGCAACATGAGTAAAAGATAAATTATCACGCCAAATCATTGGGGAAGACCGAAGATAGATGCACAATTCTTTTAGCAGCTGCAAGACCCATGAGTTCTAAAGTCGCAAGAACTAGTGCTCGATACTCGGCCTCAGCATTGGACCGAGGGACAGTAACCAGAGACATACCTACGATCATCTGGACATCCTCCCCAATCGACATCTGCAAATGCCTCAAGGCCCAATTGGGAGTTCGGATTAAGATAAATGTCATTCTGCAATGTACCTTTGACATAGCGCAAAACCCGTTTGACAACTGTCCAATGCTTGTCAGTTAGAGTTTCTTGAAATTGACAACATTGGTTGGTGACATACTGAATGTCTGGCCGGGTGAGAGTTAAAATATTATAAGTTCCATCAAATTTGGACAATTTTGAGCCGACAATAATTGGATTAGCAATGGGCTTAATATCCATCAAAGAGAGCCGATGTTATAGGTCATGAGAATACTTGGGCTGAGAGAGATGTAATCTGTGGCTAATCCGGTGGACCTCACGTTGGAGAGCCAAAATTACCTGATGGATATTGACACTGTTGTTGCTTGTGCTCATGATGTCATCAACGTATATTAAGATATAGATGGTGCCAGAGGAAGTATACCAAAGTAGTGTCATTACAGAAGAAGTAATAAAGCCGACGACAAGAAGTGAGTCTGTGAGCTATCTATACCACACACATATTATCACAGCAAAGTATAGATGATAAATTCAGATCCTTGCACTCAACTGTTTTCTCTCTTTCTTTCCCTCTACCCACTCTTTCACTTTAACAAAGTATGAGAGAGGAAGGAGAGAGATAAGGAGAGATAATAACATTAAAAAATCTGATTATCATGTGTGGAATAGGATTGAAATCATAATCCATTAACAATTTTTACAACGTGTCTTTGTGTTTTATCGCAAAGATGGACTATCTCAATGACAGGAGCAGGATGTACCGGTACGCCACCAAGGTTGACCGGTGCCAGCCCGAATATTCAGATGGGATTGTTTTCTTCACGGAGTTTGCCAAACAAAGGTTGAGTGTCGAAGAAAGTGGCCAGTTAAGATGCCCATGTGCCAAGTGTAAGAACAAGAATTTTTTTAATTGCGACACAGTAATGTATCATATAGCAAGGGAGGGATTTGTTGCTCGATACCATACCTGGCACTTTCACGGTGAGGAAGGAACTGACAAACAGCCAAATGCTTCCATTGAGAGCGGACACGGGCCAGAGATGTCAAGGTTGTTAAACGACGCATTCATGCGGGACGCTGAAGTGGCTGTGGAAAACACAGAGGGTGAATGTGAAGATTCGGAAATACGTAGGTTTGAGCAATTAATGGATGAGGCGAAGCGCTCATTGTATGGAGGTTGTGAAAAGTATTCAAAGCTTTCCTTCATGGTCCACTTGTTCCAAATTAAATGTTTGAACAAATGGAGTAACAAATCTTTCTCCGATGTGGTTGCGCTATTCAAGGACGTTTTTCCCCAGGATAACACAGTTCCCAAAAATTGGTATGACTCGAAGAGATTAAAGGCAGACTTAGGGTTAGATTGCAAGAAAATTCATGCATGCCCGAATGATTGCATACTGTACAGAAAAGAAAATAGAGATTTAGACAGCTGCCCAAGGTGTAAGACGTCAAGGTAGACTGAGAAAAAAGGTAGTGGGAAGAGAAACCATTTGATACCAGCAAAGGTTGTCCGACATTTTCCATTGGTTCCAAGACTGCAAAGATTGTTTATGTCCGAGAAAACAGCTTCATTGATGACATGGCATGGGTCAGCTCCAGTGGATGTAGAAGGGAAAATGAGTCATCCTAGGGACTTTGTGGCATGGAAACACTTCGACGCACAACATCCGTCTTTCAGTGCCGATTCAGGGAATCTTAGACTTGGATTGGCTAGCGATGGTTTTAGTCCTTTTAAGGTTTGGACTGGTTCGAGCCGTAGTACATGGCCTGTCATCATTTCCATTTACAATTTGCCCCCTTGGTTTGCAATGAAAGAGAGTTATTTTGTCATGACACTTCTCATTGATGGACCGAAATCGCTATGTAATGATACTGATGTTTATGTCCAACCAGTGGTTGATGAGTTGAAATTGTTATGGGCAGAAGGGGTCAAGACGTACAATGCTGGAACACACTCATTTTTTCAGATGCTCGCAGCAGTCCTGTGGACTATATCAGACTTCCCAGCGTATGGCATGTTCTCAGGCTGGAGCACCAAAGGTTACAAAGCTTGCCCTATATGTCATGTTCAGCATGGTTCCATTTATCTTCCTTGCAGTCGGAAAAATGTTTACCTACGACATCGTAGGTTCATACCGAAAGATCATCCTTGGAGAGTGGATAAAAAATCGTTCAATGGCAAAGAAGAATATCAAATACCACCTCATGCACTATCGGAATAGAGGACTTGGAGACACAGGATCCAAACCTCGACGATGATGAGATACTCCCACCAGAGGAGACGGAGCCACCTGAAGAACCACCACCAAATCCTACACAGGCTGGTAGAGGCCCTGCCAGAGCAACCTCACTCATGCCCAATTTAGGGGAGAAACATGTAGTCGTGTTCATAAATGGTCAAATGACCAATGAGGAGGCGGGAAACTTCTCACGCATGGTTGGCTCCGACTGTCGTCAAGAACGGTATTTTTTTTTGCATAAAATGTGGAGGGCCCAACATGACAGGTTCGATCAGTGGTTCGAGGCAATATCGGTACGTATGCAACCTAGCTAATTGAAATTATCTCTTTTCATATAGATATGTCACTCTATTGGCACTTTAGTTTGATCAGTGCTTTTTATTTGTACTGTAGCAATCGTACAAGTGGGTTGATGATGATGGAATAACAGAGCTAAGTAGCACGGAGGCAAAACAATTCCTTAAGCCCATTCTTCAAAAATTAAGTAGGGACAATCGGTGCTACTTGAGGAGAGACTACATTGAAGGCAGGAACCCGGAAGAGTATGCAACTACTCCCATCCCGACCATTACTCAAGATTCGTGGGATCTTTTACTGGCTTATTGGGAGCAAAAACAAGTGAAGGAAATGCCGAACAAGAATAAGAACAATCGGTCTAAGCAAAACATCGTTCACACTCTCGGGACCAGGTCATTGCCTCGGTACTATGAGCAACAGGTAAGTATTCATCCTCTGATTTTTGTAATTTTCATAAGTACACGAAGAGAGTTTATTAATAGATTAATATTTTTGAAAATAGAAAAAGGAACAAGGGGATTCTTTTATACTGTTTCATGGTTACGGGGTGCACAGGAAAAAGGATGGGACGTTTCCTACTGATGCCACACGAGAAAAATGTGTAAGTTTCTAAGTTAACATAATTCTTAAGTTACTATATAAGATAAGAGATTAATATATTTCTATAATGTGTTTTGCAGGAACATTTACGCGCAGAAGCAATCTCTCGCCAGGTCTCTGAATCGAGAGACCCTGAAGATTTGAGATCCGTATTGGATCATCTGCATGGTGGACATCACGGTGGATACGAGAGAGGTGTTGGCCATGGTTATGTACATGATCGGGCCGGTCGGCTGCGCAGGTCAGCGTCCATTCAAGAAGATGCATCACTGAGGGAGGATGTGACGGAGTTGAAGAACAAAGGCTGCCACACATAGGGAGTTGGCGATTATGAGAGAGCAAATCGTCATTTTGACGCAATCACATCAACATCGTGGTATGTTATACCTTTGTTATTAACTAATTGTGGCGGGTGATGATCGTTATTTTTAATTAAATATTAATTGATTTTTTAATTTATTGATACAGGCGATGATAATGAAAATGCCAATCCTGATGGAGAGCATTGAGTTGGGGACTCAGGAGGATGGAATGGTTGAGTAAACAATTTCCTTTAATATTCGTTCCTTATAATGATACATTACTCAGTGTAGTTAAGTTCAATTACATTATCGTTCTTTGAGTAACCATTAACTTTTGTGTAAAGCATTATTTATTTTTAGTAGATTAATTTGTGCAACTTTAGTCATCTAAATTTTTTTAATAGTGGAATGATTGAAACAGGATATGTAATGAATGATGATGCACCTAACAGGGAAAAATATCATTAAAAAATAATTTTTTAAAATTAACGAAATTTACCGGCTCTTATTCGACCGCCGGAAACAAATAACTGAAATCACCGACGGTCATAAAAACCGTCGGTAATCTTAAATGGAAATACACCGGCGGTTAAACAAAACCGTCGGCGTCAATTTTAAAATTATGTACCGGCGGTTTTTAAACCGCTGGTAAAGGACCTTGGAAAATATTTCCCAGCGTTTTGTTTTTTGCCGGTAATTTATACATATTTTATACCGGCGGTCAAAAACTGCCGATAAATTACTGGCGCTTTTTTGTGCTTTATGACCGCCGGTAGGACTTTACCATGGCTCCGTTACCGGCGATAATGTTTTTTGGCAGTGGTGTATGTAATTTCATTAGGTACTTAGAGACATTTTGGTTATTGCTAAATGAGCTAATTATATAAATAATAATAAATTTATTAGTTTTTACTCAAGCATAATAATGTATGTCTGTGTCAAGAAATTTAGGACCTTTATTATAAAAAAATATTTAAATAATTAAAAAAAATTATTAATTGTTGCATAATACACCATAGTATTAAGAAATGTAAACATAGTAACTTGTGTCATGTTGCTCTCTTTAACTGTCTAAGTCAGTAAGTCATATAGGATATAGTTGATAAGAATTATTAAATTAATGAGAAAAATTTATAACTATAAAAAAAAGAATACAAATTTAAAATAGGAAGGGGAATAGTTTTAAAAGTTTTTATATAAATATTATTAAAAAAATTCTTACTAATATTACTAATTAAATTAATTTAAAGAAATAATTAAAATATTATTTTTATAATTATATTTATGGGATATATCATTGTATGAGAAGTGGACTTGTTATAAAATCGAATTAGCCAATAAATCAATTAGAAAAATATGAAAAAATTAGAAATTAGAAAGATTAATAAATTTACCTTATTACCCAGTAGAATGGTAAAATCGATTCAGAAAAGCTATTTTTATACAAACTTATATACCTTATGTAGAATGGAGTAATGCGTATAGGGGTATCCCTCATCGCTCCATGTCTAATCACTCTATTTGACTATGTTGTATATATGAGGAAAAATTTCTCAAATATCGTTCAAAGTTCGGTGGTGGTTTAAATTCTGAATTTTTCTATTTTATTTTAAATATTTTCATACTAAGGGCAACGTCAACCAAGAGTTTGTTCTCTTTATCTTTTTATATTTAAATTTTATTTTAATTTCTTTGTTTAGAAATAAAAAAATATGCAGGTCTAGAGGTCTGTGGTCTACAGCACTGCGCCTGCTCAAATTTTACAAATTAGATAGTGAAACATCCATGTTGTTATACATGTAGAACTTAATCCTACCAAATCTATGATCTTCACTTAATTGGTTAGTGGGCCGGCTGTCTGCAATACTAGGCCATTTTATTTCTTCACCCTAGTTTTCTATCTACTTGCAGCTTTCAAACCTCATATTAGTCTGTCAAAACAAGATAAGACAAGGTGAAGGCCATGTAGTTGAAGCCTACTACAAAAAGTTTGAGTTGGATACGGATTAATGTCAGGTACTTGGTTTTTGTAATTTGGTTGTTATATTATTCGAACAATTTTGGCTTCAATTAAAAGTGATTCAGCTAGGTACATCTAGGTTAGTACAAACATGAAGAAATTGGTAGAATTCACGCATTGATAACTGAGGACTCACTCAAAAAATATTAAATTACTTAGTTATGGAAAATGCAGTGTAAATACATGGCCAAAATAAAGAAACTAAAAAGTTATCCCTATAATGACAACATACACTATAAAGAAACTAGAAATAAAACTAGGAAAACCAAAAACTTTCCTAATCACTAATTCTCCCGATCGAGCTTAAATTTACGGAAGAATATGGCCTTCCGTACTTTAAATTCTTGCTCAATTCTTATTTTCTTTTGTTCAATTCTCATTTTCTTTTCCTCCACCATCTGGCTATAAACCTCCCAAATATCCCTAGGTGTCATGTACGTCAAGCCACGGTGATAGGCTTCATCATCCGCTTTCGGATGAAGATTTTCTCTCATAATTTCGAGTTCTTTTTCCTCCCTCTTGCGCTTCCGCTCGAAAGTACGCTGGCGTGACGCGGGAGTACTGACCCTGCTTAAAGCTCGTCCGGTATTTTGCCACACCGGGGAAACCCCTCGGTTCACATTCCCCTGGCCGGGAGCAACTCGATTTTCCGAACGTTCTGGGGAATCTCTGATGGCATTAGCTTGCTCCTCCCGGGGTTGAGATGGATCTTCCGCACGTTGCGAACCTTGAGAGTGGCTGTGCGATGATGATGCCATAGCCTGTTAGAAAATAAAAAACGAACGTAAGAAAAAAGAAAAGAAAAAACAAAGAGATAAAAGGAGAGAGAGAGGGAGAGAGAAGGTGAGAGAGAGAACGACAGAAGGCTAAAAAACGCTAAACACTAAAATGCGGAATGGAAGAACATAACAGAGATAAGAATCAGAGCGAAAAGAAAAAACGAAGAGATAAAAGGAGAGAGAGAGAGAGAGAAAACGACAGAACGCTAAAAAATCCTAAACCCTAAAATGCCGAATGGAAGAACATAAAAGAGAGAAGAATCAGAGCGAAAAGAAAAAACGAAGAGATAAAAGGAGATAGCTGAGAGAGAGAGGGAGAGAGAGAGAGAGAGAGAGAGAGAGAGAGAGAGAGAGAGAGAGAGAGAACGACAGAACGCTAAAAAACACTAAACCCTAAAATGCGGAATGGAAGAACATAAAGAGTGATAAGAATCAGAGCGAAAGAACAAAAAATGGAAGCTAGATCAGAGATACCGGGCGGAGAAGCCTCTGAGGAGCGGCGCCTGTTCTTCGTAATGAGCGCGGTGCGAAGTAGGGTTCAGACAAACACCTTCTGTTTCGTTTAGGGACGAGGAGGGTTTTTATCTGAGACGGACACGTGTCTCTACGGGGAGCAAATGAGGTGGCTTGGGGACTGCGCGACGGCGAGAGGCATTTCGAAAGAAGGGAGCGCAGCCGTTCGATCATTCTCCATTGTCAATCTGAGCCGTAGGGAGGGAGTAGCCTTCTTTATTGCCTTGCAGCCTTTAGCCGTACAAACAGAGGGCGTGGATAATATTTCAAGAAAAAGCTTACTAGTAATATTTTAATTAATTAACTTGCAATAATTAAGAAAGTTCAGGGTTTCCACCGCAAACCCTTCCGGGTAGAGGAAGGTCTTCCTGTTAAAATTTTAATGAGCAAAAAGTTGATCAGCTCGATGGACTAATATTATTGGATCTTGCAGTGCCTCCTTTCCATATCCATGCAAACCATATCCCTTGATCATGATATTCAATGATGCTGAATCAGTCTCTTTCGTCCCATCAAAAACCAATTTAGCATCCCTAAGACCTCCACATTCACATACATGCATGTCCATGATGCCATTCTCACCATACACATTACCTTCCCCTACTCCGATCAATCCATTAATAATCATTTACCATGCATCAATGCTGCCAAATGTGAACAGGCTGGCAGGGCAGCTGAGATTGTGAAAGAATCACGCCACATACCGGCATGACGCATCCTGTCAAAGAGCCTAAGTGTTCCATCATGATTGCCAGATTGTTCATGTACATAAATCATTGAATTCCAAGACATGGTGTCTTTTTTATCCTTTGTTTGAAAGATCTTTGTTGCATCATCGACCATGTCGCATTTACCATACATGTCAATTAGTGCATTTGACACCACCACATATGATTTGAACCAGGCTTTCTCAGTAAACGCATGAATCTCTTCTCCACTCACCAATTCCTTACTTGTTGCCACAACAGATAAGACCCCATATTAAGTGCATCTTGTAAATCTTAAGAAGTAATTAATTAAGAAGAATTGATGGTTCAATCCTACAATTATCCCAAAAGAAACAACATATATGAGAGTGACACTCATAAATCCTGAAAAAAAAAAAAATTACATATCAAGAGATTCAACAAGATTAGTTTAATTACCCACAAGACAGTATTAACTGATCATTTTAAAAGGGTCAGGTTTTAGACCCCATTCATAACCGAGTACGTAACCAAACTCCTTCCCAAACTGTAAAAACAAGGATGTATAATTGGGTTCTTCCCAGTCGACCACGGAGAGAAGACGACTCTTTGAAGGTTAATGTCAGGAGAATTATACATCTGCAATCAAGGGATTGCACCCACCAAGAAGGCAATCAATATAAAACTACTCATGATCAGGATTCGGGATTCAGGATCAGGGCCCCCTTTTTCTTCGCAAAAGAGGCTTTCCTTGGTTTTTCACTTTTCTCCATCCCCTCCCTTTCGTGTATTTTCATGAGAGAGAGGGAGAGAGAGATGGCTTAGAGGGGAAGGCCGCCCTACCAGCCTTCTTTAAATGACAGAAAGCAGGTCCTTCACAGTGGCCATGGTCCACCATTCCTCACCCCAATCCCCTCCTTTTAACACGTGCCACCAAAAAGCTAGCCTTCAGGGAGGGAAGAGAAGGGGAAGGGGGGACGGGGGCCCCCGTCCCTTCCCTGCTCTCTCCCTTTCATTAATCCATCCTCCCAAAGTGAGACCAGATGGAATATTTCCTCCCAACAGACGACATGTCGGCCTCTTCCTATGCTCCAACTGTCTCCGTATCCCGTTAAACCCCTCCACACCCACCCTTTTCTCTCCTAATTCTCATGCAAATTTCTCTCAGTTTATCACACTAACCCAGTTGCTTAAATCGCAGGGGAGGAAGAGGCCAAGCCCCTGATTCTGAAAATCCCAAGTCACATGTCGGAGTAGCAGTTGCAGCTCTGCTGCGCGCGGCTTCAGTAATAGAGACAAGGTTTGGTGTGGTACGTGACAGAAGAAACCAAGAGTGAATGGGGAGATGAGAGAGAGGGAAACAGATGGAGAGCACAGGGAAAGCAAAACCCTGACTGACCTCCCTTCCAAGTATGGAGTTTTCGCTCAGGGTAGTGGCTCCCTGTGCTGCCCACTTGAGGCTATGGATTTCAGGTCCGCACAGTGAAAGCGCCAATGGGGGGTTGTTCTTGATGTAATGTAAGCTTTTCTTTTTCTTTTTTTTTTCTTCCTCTTTTATTTTTTCCTTTCTTCTTTTACCTCTCACATCCACAACAACAATGCTACAGCTGGAGAAGCTCCATCACCAGTTCCCACCAGCACAGATATTACGAAAAAGAATGCCAGGCTTGTTTGCTTCTTTTGGCAGGAAATTTATTGTTCATTTACTAAAAAGAGCCTCCTGTCTCAGTTTTTTTTCTGTTCTGAAGCAGCTCTGATATGTCAGTAAATGGACGATAAAAACAGCCCAGCAGAAGAAACGAAATAGGGGGGAAACATAAATTGGGGACGAATAAAATTGAATCGAGATTGTAAAGGGATAATCAAAAATAAAATAAACAAAAAGTCTTTCGTATTCATTGTGAATCCAGATCATTAACACCGAGAAGAAGAACGACCGAAGGAGAGAGCATCCTCCTTCTGTTTACAAAATTGGGAGGCATTTTTATATTTCTTTCTCTCTTTTTTCTCTCTATTCTATTGTCTCCCACCTCGTTCATCGAAAACCCAACTGCCCAATGTTCAATCGCGAATTTTACAGAATAGAGTCCAAAGAGAGACGGCACTGGTGGTTTCCGGGTTATCTTCAGTAGAGCGGGGACCGGTTGGGGACGCCCTTCCGGCGGTTGACGTGGACAGCTTCGAGCTCCGTGGCGGTGGAGCAGGTCGGCCGGAAGGTGCTCCGGGAGCCGCCGGCGCCGGAGACGCTGCTCCTCTTCTTCCTGATGACCGCCTCGGTTGTGGCAGTGCAGGCGAGTGTACTACGACAGCCTGCCCCACCTCCGCTATGGCTGGAACCAGAGGCAGACGAAAACGAGACGGGTGATTCTAAAATCGAGTCTGGGGTCATTTGTCCGTCTTCCAGCTCGCAATAACTGCTGTCTCCCCTGGCTCCATCTGGTAGCGGAAGGAACTGGCAGTCGTAGAGATACTTTGAAATCCCACCTTCCCTCTTTATCAGATGTTTCACCTGAAATCACCGAACCCCCAAAAAACACAAGAAAAAATAATTCAGCAGAAGAAGAGAAAAAGAAGAAGAAGACGAAGAAGAAAACACTCGGGAAAGGTCCGGAGGGAGTGCAATTAAGTATAGGTTTCTGTCTTGGACCTTGCAGGCGACGGAGCAGAAGACGTAAGGATCTTGAAGGCTCCTGTCGCAGGTGTTGCAGACGTTGCCGGAGCCTCTGAATGGTCGAGTCTGAGGCCTCTCGTTCAAGAAGACCACTTTGGCACTGTTTGTTATGTACGACTGCTCAAAACACAAAAGAAGAAAGAAACCATCAAATTCTTTAACCCAAAACGCCGAGGAAGAAAGTGACAAGAAAGAATGAACAGAAGAAATGAAATTACACCCATGACAATTACCTGAACATAGGAACAATCGATTAATTTCTCCATGTCGTCGACCCTGATAACATCATGATAAACATACCTTCTAATCTGAAGAAGAGAAAGAACAAAAAAGAAGGGTTTTTTCAGCACAGTGAAAAAGAATAATCTCTCGGAACAGGAAAGTGAGTGGATCTTTTGACCACCTGAAGGAGGCGGTGAGAGCGATGGGGAGACAAGCAGTGGGGGCAGATACTGATGCAACAATCCAAGCAAAAGATATTCTTCTCGTTCTTCTTCACCCCCTCGTGCACGAAACAAGGGTTGAAGAACTTCTCTTGCAGAAGCCGTTCCAGCCATCTCGGAGAAGAAGAAAACCCCACCTGCACAAAGCGAAAACAAAAACAATTCAAACTTCAAACCCCCCACAGCCTCATGAACTCCAAGAAGCTGGAGAGAAAGAAAAGAAAACCCAAAACACCGACCATCTTTCTCCTCCCGTTGGAAATTTCCGAGCTTGAAGAAGACACAGAAGTTCTCTAAGAGCTTAATTGTTTAGTACCTGCGTACCACTCTCCGCCATCATCAGCCACTTTCCACTTCAAAAAGAAGAGAGAGAATCCGAAAACCCTAAGTAGACAAAAGAGGAAAGTTGACAGGGGAGAAGGGAGCTAAGAGTGAGAAGAAAGAAACGGCGCCTGCTGCTTCTGTGCTGCCACTGCGGCCGCTGAGAACGAAGCTACGACAGGCGAAGAGATGTTTGAGCGCATTTAAGACAGCATGGTAATAAAAACGAAGAAAGAAATAAAACCCGCAAATTCTTTTAAACTACAAAACCCCATTATAGTAACTTCTTAATTCTCTTATTATATTATCTTTTCGTTCCTCGGCTAAAGTATTAGGTTCAATGTTTTGCTCGTTAGTTAGGCTAATCCGTATATTAAACAGTATTCGTCGTGCCCTTTTACTTGTCGGCTAGACGACAAGAACAAAGACGGTGACTTTTCTCATTTCTCTGTGAAAGGAGTAAAAACAAAAGGTAGAAGGACCGGAGGGTAATGGGGGGTTTCTCAAGCCATTCGAACTGACGAATTTACCCTCGGAGTCCAGGGCTATATCTGTCTTTTGACAGAAAGGCGAGCTCCGGTCGGACCAACACTTGCACGGAAGCGGATCCCGCCCAAAACAGAAATTGCTGACGTGGCACAGAGATATGCTTGGGAGTTCAGTTTTCTATTGGCTTGAGGTGTGGGCCCGTCGGCACCTATCACATGTCCGTGGGACTCTAATTTGAATAAAGTGTGGTCCTCGACTCTTCGGAACTTTTTGAAGGGCGAAAGGGGGAAGGGGCCAAATTCCCATAAATTTCGTAGGTCGACATTGGGAACCTTAAATTGAACGCTTTTCTATCGCAAGGTCCATTCGGTCATTGTACACGGTAAAAAATGTTCGCTTTTTAGAAGTTCTCCTGAAGCTTCAGATACGTGCCACGGTGGATTCAATGTCGTGCCACGCCGGTATGCGTAGCGCACGAACTCCTTGCCACGTGGCCGTGTAGGGGCCCGCGAAAACGTGAACTCACCTGTGGAGGAGGAAGCGGCAGAGTTTCGCTTTATTATAAAATTACAAACATGAGCCCCCGTCGAGGAAGACCCATCCACGTGAGAAGACCAAAACGCCCTCGCCGCCATCCAATCAACAGGACCCGTCCCCTCTGGCCGGTTTCGCGGATAGCCCACCACTCTAGGTATCAATAAACGGGTAGCCCGCCTCTTCGCATAAATAAATGGGTACCCGCCTCTACAGATAAACGGGTAGTATAGGCCGCCTCTACGGATAAACGGGTATGAACGTGATCCTTTCGTGAAACAGCATCCAATTACGTAACAGAACCGAAAAGTATCCGAAATTGGGCAAATCGGGTGTGGGACTAACTAACCCGGCATGAAAAGCAGAGACCAGCGATGATTTATATATATATATATATAAACGGCGTTAAAAAATGAGGGAGTTAGGGCCTCGAGAGACTGTATGCAGCAGGAGGCGGGGGACTTCGAGAGACGAGTTGACTTTTTTGTTAGGCGTTTTCCGACTTTTCGGTGGAGATCCGACGGAGGCAGGCCGCCGAGGGCAGAGGAAGGACATGTTTGACGATTAAGTTCAAAAAAAAGGGTATAACGGTCTGTTTGTTAGTAGATAGAGAGTAGGAAGACAGCTAATGGGGGTGGGAGGGAATCAAGGAAAGGGGCGTGCGGTCAGGCAGCCATCAAACTGTGGGAAACTGTACCCTACGAACACTCTACCCCTTCCCCCCTCTCCGCTAACAAAACCCAGCAATATTTTGATATTAAAAATAAAATTATTTTGAAATAAAATAATAGTTATTTTATTTCACTTTGTCCTTTTTAAGAATGAATTAAAAATTACTCCTGTAAAGATAATTCCAAGCAAAAAAATAATGATCTTATAATTTCTTAAATGGAAAAAAATATTTATGATAACATAATCTTCATAATGGTTTCAATTAAAAAAAGTATAGGTTATCAGTATTATGTTACTCTGTCCGTTTTATAAGTTCTATTATAGATTCTAGTTGCTAAGGTTAGAGGTGCTAAACAATTATATCTACTTTTTTATTTATCCGTATACCCATTTGGTGGTCCAGTTTTCTGACGCGTGTAGTCAGACAAATTTTACATTCTCCCCCTTAAATTCTTTCTCACCAACATCCGCACTGTCATACAGACGTGTCCCATATAATAAATAAGTCGTATTTATGTTACAGAATAGGTCCGTATTCCAGAAGATATTAATTGATTTTTTTTTCTTTTTTATGACAAAAGAAGTGTTTTTACAAGTTTGACTGAAAACCAATATTGTCACCATAAAAACACAGATCATAGAAATTGAAAAAACAGTATCATTCAACCTCAAACACTACTCCTTTGAAAAATAACAAAATTAATACTTTGTGTTTTAAAATGATTAAAAAATGGTTGTGTTTGCTATATGTTTTTGATCTTCTATAAATAGATGATGATGATTATTTTATTTAAAAGGATTTGTCCAATAAGAATTGCACTTGCCTAATAGACTTTATCTTGTAAATGCTTATAGTTATAATGAGATATTTTTATGACATGCTCGGATATTTAAAAACTTCAGTGAGAAAAGGTTTAAAGCACCTAATCGAACCAGGATTGAGTGCTCTTGGGAGTCCAGTAAAACCCGGGTGACTCGCTTCGCTTCTCTCTTTAAGACTGATAAAAGAGCGTCCCGGAGTCGGCGTGCCCCGGAGAGGGGACCAGCGTAGTAGCATAAACAAGGCCGGCCTGGTTCTGCGCTGATACTGGGGCACGCTCGGCCCTTTACGAAGCCTGTCAGATTCGGAGTCCACAGTCCATTTCCATTCGGATCCGTTATCCTCATCTTCTATGAACTAACCAAAAGAGGACGACGGATTAGTTCCAGTAGGAGCAGAGTTTAATCTCCATATACTTGAGGCAACCCAAAGATGAGGACGAAGAGATTATCGGCCAAATGCAACTATAAATTCATTCAGGGCCTTACTTTTCTTCCTCGTTTTTTTCTTTTCCGATCCAACTCTTCTTCAGTTTTGAAAGGCGGAAGAAGATCCGGGACGTAGAGTACGGTATCGCCGCCGCGGAATTGAAGGGGCAGGTGGGGGGATGCATTAAAAATTTACATCAAGTGAAGCAACCGATGTTAGGCCAGGGGTGGGTTTTTATCTATATGAGATCAGTTTCTGACAGGGGATATTTGAAGGAAGAGAAATGGGCGTCGAGCACGGTACGGCGGGAGATCAGGGAAGGATGTCTGTCGCGTCGGAGGGGAGCAATGTGACCTAGCTCGTACTCGCTCCAGATCAAGTGGGTTTCGAGCTTTCGCGCTCGGAGATGGACCCGACGGCTGAAACGTGGCTCGCCCTCTCGGGGAGAGAGCTCAGAGAACTCACACTCCCGCCGTCGTTACTGGTGTTCGACTAAATCTTCCTCCCAGCTGAAAAGAATGCAAGAAGTAATTGCCCTACCCGCTCCACTGCAATCCATCCTCTGGTGCAATCTCATAATGTAGGCTTGTAAGGACTATTATACCATAGATTAGTTTTGCTTATATGTTTATAAAGACTGATAGTTATTCCACATAAAGTGGAATATTACAAAGTTAAGCCTCTAATTAGTATTACATTTCGTCACCTTCTTAAGAATTTCATGTCTTTCAAAATTGTGATACCTTTTTGCAACAACATTGACTACTTGTGGAAACTCCCGGCTGAGCAGTGAAGACCATCTTATGAACACTGCAGGCTCCAGAGCTCAAGGGCATGCGAGCCGAGCGTGGATGCCACTAGTGTGTAAAGGAGCCCAAGTCGCGCAGGGCTCACGCAGCAAATGAGCCATAAATAGCAAGAGGGGACACTCTGGCTCACTCAAGACTAACACGTTATGGCACATATTTGTACGTATCAATCACAGCTTTTAGTGAACCTTTGCTTGTGTAAAGCTTTCAACGTAGGTTCCTCCATTTGATAGAATGCATAAAAATCCTTTCTTTCTGGTAATTGGTGGCCCATAGTTTTAACCCAACCCCATCGTGTTTATTGCCAAAGCCTATGGGCCACCGGTCGAGTGTACAAGAATCTCGAAATAACGGATTCTATGTAATACTAAGTCTAAAATCGTATTGATCACCGCTATTTCTTACAAAAAAAAAATCTCTTTTTTCTTTATTTTTCGATGATCCTATCCTGTGATATCTTTTTTCTTTTTTTTTGAGAAGCCCGTCTTGGCATCTTCTTCTTCTCCCATCTGATCTGTCGCTTTATCTGCTGGGGAGTTTTGGAATTTGAGGCAGGCATTCAGCTTGTTTTGTTTATTACAGGACAACGCACAGGGAAAGCAAACAGACTTAGAGTTAACAGATATATAAATTCACATGCTGAAAGCTGGTAGTGGGAAGGAATGAATTGATAGGATAAATACAATATTCTGTTTCTATTTTTTTTTTTTTTAAATAGCCACTGTTAGATTGTTGTATGAACAAACAAATGTGGGAAAAGGAGAGAGGGTCTAAAAATAAACGCCATTTCTTAGTACATATGAAAGAAGAACATAATTGGATGTTTGTAAAATAATAGTGGTATACAGATAATAAAGTTGTTTGATGAATTTAATCAGTTTTGAAAGGTTTTATCTGATCGATGAGTTGTCGGTCCCCTTGTGTCGATCGTCTCTTCACTCTTTCGAGGACGCCATCAACGGCCAAATCGAAAGCATCTTTCTTCGCAACCAGTCCGGGGGAGCTCTGGTGCCGCCTGTAAACGACGTGGGGAATGAGCTCCAACAGCCGGTCCCTCATCTGCCGGACTTTGGCACGGGGGATCCCCAGAAGCACCTCGTTTATCTTCAACCCGTTCAACACCACCTCCTCCTTGGGTATGTACACGGAGAAATCAGAGTACTCCGCCGGTGGCAGGTGCCACCCGTACTGCTGCCTGGCCGACAACTCCTCGAAGAAGACTGGTATGCAGCCGGCGAGGATGGAATCGAAGGTGGATCTCCGGGTGGGGTGTCCCCCGGCGGCTGCAGGCAGAAGGAAGCTCGGAGCATTGGACGCATGAACCGGATCGGGTCGTGCTCGCAGATGTCGTTGGAGCACTCGACGATGTCGCAGAGAGCGGTGGCGTTCTCGCACTCCGCGCGGATGCAGTGCCTGACGTTGGGGCCCGGGGCGGTGCCGCCGCCACCGGCGAACAGCATCAGGGTCGTGCGCCGGGAGCGGCGGACGCGGGCGAGCCACTGCTCGAACCGGGCGAGGCTCGCCGGGTGGAAGGAGGTGGGGTAAGGGATGGCCTGCTCCTGCCACGGCCAGGGCCGGGACTCGAGGATCAGGGCGGTGACGTTGAAGAACTCTGGGAGCTGGAGAAAGGAGGTGCCCCAGAGGGGCGGATCGCAGTCGAGCGGCTGCGAGAAGTCCCACGCCGGCCGCGCCATCACCAGAAAGTGGTCGTACCCGGAACGACGATCCCAAATCTCGGGGGAATCGGTCTGGAGGAAATTGAAGAGTTCGAGGCCGTGGTGGGCGCTGGAGTTCACATCGGGGCCGTAGAGGTAGCTGAGGGCGTCGAGGCCGGCGTAGTAAGGGAGGAAGACGGTGTCGGCACGGCGGGGGTCCGGGGTGAGGCAGGGGTACTCTAATACGCGCCGGTGGAAGAAGAGCTCTAGCATGTGGCTGTCCGTCCTGTACCAGCTGCGGGAACGATTGTGGGTCTTCTGCCCCAGGCCGTGATTGGCGATGTAAGGGCAGAAATCGTCGTAGACGGGGTACTCGGAGCAGTTGCGGAGGAGGTCGAGGTTGAACCGGGAGGGGAGTCGCCGGATGTGGATCCACCTCCCCTCGCAGTCAGGGTTCTCGGTTCCATCTTCAGAGACACTGCTGATGTTGCGGGGTACTCGGAGCAGTTGCGGAGGAGGTCGAGGTTGAACCGGGAGGGGAGTCGCCGGATGTGGATCCACCTCCCCTCGCAGTCAGGGTTCTCGGTTCCATCTTCAGAGACACTGCTGATGTTGGGGACCAGAACCAGAGAGATTGAAACCGCGAGGAAGAAAGACGAGGGAATGAAGTAAACCATGGCAAGGAAGAGAAGGAAAGTGGGTAACCGGGAGTGAAGCAACGGAGTGGATTTTCATTTCAGTTCATTTCAATTAAGAAGATTGATGGAAGGAGTGCAGCCGATTTGGTGGTGAAAGGGGGGATGAGAGAGGGGGCTTTCTGTAGAAGGGGGGAGGAGATGTGGGGAGAGTGGGGTAAAGAGAGGAAATTCCCACAAGTGCCCAAGTGGAGAAAGATCCAATCGAGTCCCATAAAAGGGCAGTCGACGGTGGTGGGTGAACTCGTCACGATGCCCCCTGATCGATCTCCTCCCTTCGCGGCGACTTCCTTGTAAGCTCCCTCTCTTTCTCTCTCTCTCCCCCACTTTTGTAAGCAGTGAAGCTGTGCAGGGAGACAAAAGCGAACGCCAAAAAGGAGCAAGGACGGGGGACATGCATCAAATATCGGTCCCCACGTTGGGTCGTTCTTTGTTCTTTCTCCCGCCTTTGAAATGCCTCTCCAGTGACGGTGAAAAAATTACTCTGTAAATCAACCGAAGTCCAGGCCACCCCAGTTTCAACTTTCAATTTGAAGAGCAGCAGCAGCTGCAGGCAGGCATAGGGTTGGATTCTGATGGTTTTACATTCGGAAGGTGTCAACAAACATAGAGATTTTTTTTCGTGGGGGTAAGCAACCCACATGACTAGTCAAACATTCCATCAGAGACGCCTGCGGATATAAAAAAAGATGTAGCTGGTCCTCCAAGTGGGTCTCTGGAATTGGAGTCCTGCTATCCTGATCCTTAGTTCCCTTTTGACTCGGTTACTTCCAAGTGGGTCTCTGGAATTGAAGCCCTGCCTTCCTGGATCCTAAGTTCCCTTTTGACTCGGTTTCTTCCCCCAAACTAGTTTAGTTGCTTTCCGTTGAACACAATTTGTCGGTGTGGGTTTTTGTGCAATAACCGATATATTATCCCAATTTGTTCATTACCTTATATAGTATTCCATACATTTTTGGATAAAAAAAATAAAAAACAAAATATAAGAAATTACAGAAAAAAAGGATGGCTGATGAGGTGCCCTTTCAACAGGGCGGGTTTTGACTTTTGAGGCTTTGGATTGATCTCTCAACCTTTTCTCAAACCTCGCTAGCTATTTTGCTCACAATAGCAAGATAAACTTTCTGAATACCCATAAAATAGAGCAAGAAATTAGACACCCTTATCAATTCATAGTTATAAGATATATGTGTGTACACACCAAATTATAGCAATGGTTTACTTCTTATAATCGTATAATCGTATTCCCAGATGTCTCATAAAGATGGTTCGAATTTCACCAAAATTTCTGATCCTGCAAGGATAGAATTTTTAAGCTCTGCTGTTTGGCAACAGAAATACAGCCTCTTTTCAAGTCTCTGTGAAGACCTTATCGGCCTTCTTGGGAACTGACTGCTTGCTACAGCTACAGCTACTCTTGTTCAAATTAACACCACATTTGAGACACAGACCCTTGCAATTCGGATCGCATATGGCGTTTATGGTGATCTCTACATGTACTATATCTCTGATGTGCTTTGAGATATCGATCTCGTTTTCTTCCACCGGAAAATAGAGCTGATCGTCGACATCGATGTCGCCATCGTCCTCATCCTTGTCTTCCCCATTAAAACTCTTGAGATCGTCTCCGAAAAGATAAATCGTTTCCGGCTCTTCGACGGGTTCCTCGCTCAGGAGGAGCGAGAAATTAGAGAAAATGCTCTCCGCTGCGGGCTCCGCACACCTTCCCGTTTCAAAGAACGAGTTCTAATCAAGGACTCTGAAAAAAGGAGGAAATCTGTAAAAGAGAGAGGATGGAGAAGTACCTGTTACAGCCGAGGGTGATCACGGTTTTGACGATGCCGTCGAGTCTGAGCTTCTTCTTCTTTCTGGTGACATCTACGGAAATCTGAACAGGGGTTCCGAGGGGGAAATCTTTTACGGCTCTCGTGACCCTTAATCCGAGGGAAGAGGCCCTAGACTTTGAGCGCTCCGACGAAAGCTTCTCCAGACCTAATCTCTCCAAGGTCGTGCAGAACTCGAGATGGGTGACCGAAGCGTTCCTCTTGTATATTACAGCCCCTTCCCAGGGAGAACCCACGTCCTCTTCGAAACACCGGAGGGACGACAAAATGGGCCCAGGACGCCGTCGCCTGGAACCGGCAATTAGGGCTTCGGAGAGGAAGTAAGAGCCGGAGGAGAGCTTGCCGGAGAAGGAGAAGTGACGCTTTGGGAGTGTCACGCAATTCAAGTAGCTAAAACGAGAGACCCAGACGGAATTCGCTGCCCGAGAAATCTCCGGGCTCCGGGAATGAGTGAGCTTGGGCGAAGGGGAGATGAGAGCCATTGCAGCACCCTCTGGGATTATGGGGAAGAGAACACAGTTTGGATAGGGATTTTTGCAGACGAAGGAAGAAGGATACACCAAGTAGTAGTTCCGTGGAGTGTGGACGGTCCAGTGAGGAAAGTGGAGTGTGCGTAAAAAGTTTAGGGCCAAGGCTAAAATCTGGACCTATTTTGGTTTATATACATGGGGCAATTCTTCTTCCAATTTTCAATTTTGGTTTAACTCTTAGTTTGTTCTATTATATCTCAATTTTAATGTGGCAAATTCTCATAGTAAAGCTTTACAACACATTAAATATTCAATAAAAAATTTAAATTACCCAAAATTTTAAGTAAATATTCTTGATAACCAAATGAAAGTGGCTGTTTAATATCTAGTTATAAAATTGAGTGAACGAGTTTGATCAGTTAACTGTACGGTTAATAAAGTAGTATTCGATTGTTACTGAGAAATACTATTCCTTTCCATATGTATTACTTTTTTTATTTTATTGAATATTAATACAATTTTAACTTTTTATTTTTTCAATTGAAAATGCCCGTCCATGGACGGCCTTTACTGACTAGAAAAGACCAAAGTTACAATCTAACAGATGGGCTCCCTGCTATTTACATGTAAAGTCGCTGTTTCCGCAGCCTCACCCCAATCAATATTTAAAGGTTTTGAAAACTACGGAAAGATGCATTCCTACAATTTACAAACCATTTGCCACCCAGTGGAATCTGAAGCTATTCAAACTTCTTTATCAGAGAAAGGTCGTTCAACATGGTCTCTATCGCCTCATCGTTGTGAAACCTTTCGCCACTCTGCGAACAAAGAAATGGGATATACATGAAATTCCGTAGAGGTGATGGCTTACAGGAAGGAAATACAAGAGAAGTATCTACCAAAATTGTTTCTGTAACTGCTAATATGGCTAATTACGGAGAAAACTCTACATCGCATAAATTGCATGACAGAGAGACGGTTCTTTTAGAACGATCATGTTGCTCGTCATAAAAGCAGTTACTTGGCTCACAGTACCTAGCCGAGGTAAAGTTCCACAGAACCATAACTGACAAGTCCCAAGTGACTTGCCTCATAGATGCTAAAGTGACGCATAAGATTAATAAGAAACCATATTGAACTCTTCCTAGTAACGTATCTAGAAAGTTTGTATCTTGACTTTGTTTTGAGGGTAAGAAAAAAACGTAACAAAGAATGCAGTGTAATGGACCGAGTTTGAATCGATTGCAACAAAGGGAAAGCATATGCAGATACATGCACGAACAGCTACGTGGGCAGGTGCTACAATACCTTAAGAGAAGGAACCATCGCTAATGCTTCCTCCACAGTTTCAGGACAAAGGTTGCCCAGAACACAAAGCTGCAAAAGGGAAACAATCTTCAAGCTTATTATGGCTTTCTTGAAATTCTTCTTGCTTTGGTTTTTACTGAAAAGTTCCAGAAGTTACCTCGAACTCGGCCAACTGGTGCCGACTAAGGATTCTGCATTGTCCAGGTAAGAATCACATTTGTCATATGATTGTTTCACTATAAAATATTTCACACTGCTGATTATGGCTAACATAAAAGGCTTCTATATGGAAAATTACTATGAAGAAAAAATAAAGAAGCTAGCGACTAAGATAACCAGACTTAATGGTGTTTGTAAGCTCAAGAGAAAAAAGTATTGCAAATCCCACTATAAAATTTATTTATTTCGGGTTATCTCTGTAAACTACTTTCTATATAACAGCAGTTACAACACAAAAGTACAAATGCATGACCATTGGACTACATTTGAATTCCTGAATGCATTCTCCAAAGACATGACTAGGAAACTATAGCATTATCCATCTCAATTTTTATTTTCTCTAGTAATATCTCCTTTATTTTCTTCTCTTTTTCTTTTTTCTTTTTTTCTTTCTGTTCTCATTCCTTCTCTTCTCTCTTTTTTTCCCTACTCTTTTTCCGCTTTATTTTTTAAATTTTTTTCTGGATTCTGCATGGCTTCCCTCACCATGGTCATGGTGCAGAATCCAAAGAAAGGAAAAAAGAAAAATAAAAAAATAAAATTGCGTCTCTCTAGGAAAAGTTTTGACTCCAAGAAGAACAAGAACTATCATGACAAAGTAAACACCAAAACTAATATCAACATTTAAAAAAAAACCATTTCTCATTTAAAGGTTATACAAGAACCATCACAACAAAGTAGACACCAAAACTATGGCCAACAAAACAGCTGATCTCAAAATTAAAGGTTAATACTTTCTTAAAACAGTCTCTAAGTGATAAAATCTACAATGACTACGTGGTTTTGCCAAGTTAGGTCCTTCCCAACTCATAGTCGTTTTCAATGAACCAATACAGAAATCATCTATCATATATATATATGGACAACAACAGGATTCAAATAAATAGATCGCTTCCCACTAAGAAACAGAAATACATTAGGTGTAGGAAAAATTCATAAATTCATGATAAAGCGCATTCAAATGACCATAAAATAATGAAACTACAAGTTGTTTGCTTTAGATCAATTATTCCTGATCAGTGTAAAGATAAGAAGCATACTCTCTAACTTGTCTAACAGCATCTGGATTTTTGTAGCGGCTAAAGCGCTTCACATATTGCAAGGACTTCTCGAAGACTCTGCCGAAAAAAAGTCAGTAAAAGGCTAAAACTACCAGTCTTGTAGAAGTAATATGTTAGCTTAAACAATGAAAATAAAAAGACAAGGGAAAAAAAGAAAGAAATATCATGTTGCAATATAAAAATTTTCAAATATTTCAAAAAAAATCTATAAACTCTTGATAAGGAAACAATTTAAACAATAACGTTACGTTCCGATGGTATCTAATACTCACTGAGAAATTTGATTCACAGGATCTTCAGACATCTGTTGCAGCTGCTCATATTTCCGATCAAGAATTAGTGCAACTTCACAATTCATCAAACATTTCCCCTTTAAAAACTCTGGAAAACAGATCCCACCAATCAAAAAATTCAAACCAGTAATCAGTAACCCATCTTTACAATCTTTAAACTGAGAGACGGCTATATTCTAACACCTTACTTTCTCATGTTAATCATGAAGCCTAGTTTCCTTAAAGATCAATAAAAAAAACCAGATTCAAACACAATTAAATTTTCTGTAAATGATATATTTTTTTTTGAAATGGTCGAGGTGATTCTCCATCTTCTGTTGGAAGTGATTGAAGAGATTTCCAGGAAGTGACTAACTGATAAGTGTGGTCCTGAGAACACAGCTGTATCTGTTGTGATTCGTCTCTCGTAAGAAATTGTAACTAAGAAGTAGACTTCATTAAGAGCCGTTGTCCCGCGGCTTTTTTCTAGGAACATAGAGGCTAGGCTAAAACTTACAAATAAAGGAACTAAAAGCATAAAAGGTGAAAACAATAAGCTCAAACCCTCGTGCTCTACAGTGTAATTGGAAAGAAAGGCAGGATTTAATTAAGCTACGGATCATCAAAGTAAGGATTTTCCATAATCCGAGCACGGAAGACAGGAAAACGAAAAAACTAACCTTCGCCAATCTTCAGCTCCGCGGCGTTTTCTTCCTCTTCCCCAGACATCTTCGCGGAGAACAAACGAGCTGCAACGTTGACAACAACGCAAGAGTCAAAATCCCCGTTTCCAAGGATACTTCCAACGCGCTCTCCATTACAAAACAGCTGACAAACTGGGCCTGATAACACAACAAAAGACACAGAAGCAGACCAACTAAACCTAGTATAACCTACAAAACACTTACAAGAAATTCCGTAGAAGAAGCACCGGATGGCACCAGAAGGAACTGCAGCAGCTGCTTCAGGCTACTTGCAAGTAAGAGCCCCGCACTGATGACCAGGTTTCCCTCCCGACTACGGATGCACCATACTTCTACAAAAAGGTAACGCGGCTACTACCGGGTATGATTTTGGGCCGGCTCTACTCTTTAAGTCATCTTATACTCGACGAACGGATTCCGTCGAGTTCGGAAGGTTTTATATTATTTTTCAGTTAAACGGCGATCATCCGGTTTTGTTCGGATATTGTAGTAAAAGACTTAGTATTTTTGCCTTTTTATATTATATTAGCATTTTTTATTATTATCCTTAAAAACTGACTATAATATTATAGAAAAGTAAAAGCAGGTAATGAGAATTCAAAGGGGATGGAGGGCAGAGTTATATCTAGTCTGACTCCGGTGTTGATTCATTTGAGCTTTTCTTGCTAAGGCGTAGGCTCTGTTTGCTTCTCTTAAGTTGATGGGACAATTACACATGTGGCAGCATCCGGAGCATAGTTTGGCATGAGTGGGCTATATTTGCCAACTTTCAGTAACTGGTATAAATTCCCTGTATTATCTGTATAGCGAGTTGAGAGTCCCCACTGAATAATAATAAGAGAAGTAGAAAAGTATTTTTTGAGAAGTGAGAGGGTGAGGTGAAGTGCAACTAATTCAGCCTGGTTGCTTATTTTGTGAGTTAAAGATCTATAGGCACAAATCAGTATTTCTCCCTTTGAATTTCGGATTATCACACCACAAAAATCTTGTTTATGTGTAGCAAAGAATAACCATCAAACTTTGCTATGAAAAAAGGGGATTTGGAGGGGACTATTGAACTTGAGTTTTATCTTTGAATTTAAATGAGGATTCTGGTATATGTCTATGGTTGATGATTTAGAGTGAAAGGTATATAATTTAGTTCACACATTGAGTGGAAGATGGAATTTTGTGTTCAAAGAGGAGTTTGTTTCGAGTACACCATATTTCCCAAATAGTACTAATTGCAAAAATATGTGTTCTAGGTTGTGATATTGTTTGAGGAGAGTATAGTAAAGAGTTAATGTATGATCTAAAGGAGTGGTTGTGAGGGGTTATAAGAGTGAAAGGATGAATCACTTGCCATACAGAGTGAGCAAATGGACAAGTGATAAACAAGTGTTCTGGGGTTTCAAGTGCAGAGTGACAAATTGTACATTGTTGAAATATCTGTAGACTTCTTCTACCTAATATGGTTGAAGTTTGTAATTTCTCTTTAAGAATAACCCATAGAAGTAGTTTATGTTTTGGGAGAGAATGAATTTGCCATATTTTGTGACAGAGCAGATCTGAGGGACCATAGATCATAGTTCCTTTTATCAGTTGAATGTGTGCATGTGAAAGGTGTTAAGCTAATTTGGTGGAGAATGACCTATCCTTGGACAAGGTCCAGATGTATGTATCAGGAGAAGATGAAGTAACCGGGGACCTAAGAAGACATCGGAAGGGCAAAGTCTCCTGTTGACAGGTTCATTCCAACAAGAGGTAGAAGTAAGAAGAGAGGAAATTGTAGTTTGTCAATGTAATGGGCCTTGTATGAGTCTGGGGGAGTCACTTAATGGTTCGTTCAGGTCTTCGACCCAAGTATCCCACCAGAGGGATGTATTTTACCGTCTCCTATGGTAGGACGGATATGAGGAAGATACTAAGGGAGGTGTTTAGACATTTGATTCCAAACAAGAGATTTTCCTTGTTTGGATTGGTTTATGGGCTTGTGGGAGACGGGCTATATTTGGTTCTCATGAATGCGTCCTATAGAGAGTCACGTGAAGTGTACATTCACCATAGTAGTTTAAGTCTGAAGGTTGTGACCATTGATTAGAGATTTCTGATACCTAAACCACCTTCTCTATGGGATTCACATAAGGTGGACCAATTGACTAAGTGCATCTTATGTGTGTACCTTTGTATGACCATAGAAAGTTTCAAAATTTTCTCTCTAATTGATCAGCGAATTTATGTGGGAGACTGAAATAGGTAATCAAGTGAATAGGAATGCTAGATAGCATGGTTTTAAGGAGTGTTACTCTACCTGCAAAGGAGAGGGCTTTGTTTACCCACCCTCAGAGTCTTTTATCAATTGATTTAAGTATAGGGTCATAAGTAAGTCGCGTCATTTTTTACGTTGGAATGTTGATTCCTAAATACGTATCTATAGATTCTACTGTGGTAAATTGGATTATGGAGCCAATCTGTGTTCTAATGTTATGAGGGACGCTCTTGGAGAAAAACGAAGTAGATTTAGTAGGATTGTAGTGTTGGACTGAAAATGTGGCATATTGGTTAAGTGTATGTATTAGTGTGTTGGCAGACCTGGAATCTTTTTTACTAAAGAATAAAGTGTCATTTGCATAATGTAAATTACATATTGGTTGCATGTTGGGAATTGGGTTCCAAGGTTGGATTTGTTGAGTTAATATGGCTTCCTGGATTTGGGTAGATAATAATTTGGTAGCTAAAATGAATAGAGAAGGCTATAGAGGATCACCTTGTCGAAGTCCACAAGATAGAGAGAAGATCGAAGAAGGAGAACCGTTAATGAGGGCTTGATAGGTGGTAGTACTAAGGCAGGAATGGACTAAATGTTGCCAGGAGAGTGGGAAGTTAATGGATTTTAAAGCATTTTGGATGAATGAGCAAGATAGGGTATCAAAAGTCTTACGTAAATTGATTTTTGTTCCAAAATATAAACGTTTTTTCTAGTAGATTGAAATGTTTTGAGGTTTTTGTGAGCTAAGAGTATATGATCAAATATTTGTCGACCCTTAAGAAATGTCGTTTGGGTATGAGAGATATGGGAAAAAGTGTAGTTAGTCTAGACGCAAAGTTTTTGGTCAGAATTCTATAAACGACATTGCAAAAACTAATTGGACGATAATCAGCGAAAGAGGAAGGGGAGGGATTTTTACGTATAAGGATGATAAATGTTTTATTTAGCTCTGGTTCTATTTGAGTTGAGAGCAAGATTGAGTTAAGGTTAGTTAATAAGTCATCTTTGAATAGACACCAATGGTGTTTAAAGAAGATGAGTTGAAAGCCATATGGACGTGGTGCCTTGTATGAGTCCATGGAAAAGAGAGTAGTTCTCATTTCTTTCATGGTGATGGGTTTACAAAGGGTTGTTCTATGGGCATCAGTGAGAGTTTTAGTGAATTGAGGTGGCAGGTGTTGGGTGTTGAATTTATTTGTGTAAATATGCTGGAAATATCCTACAGCTTCCTTTTTTTATATCTGCATCCGAATATATGGTTTGTTCATTACTAAGTTGAATTTGGTGGATATGGTTTGTATGTGTTCGGGCTTTCATAACCGAGTAGAAGTACCTCGAATTTTCATCAGCTTCTTTAAAGATATTTTGTCTAGCTTGTTAAAAAATACGAATATGTTTTATTCTAGAGAGTTTCATTATGTGGGTTTGTGTAATTTTTTCCTGAGAAGTTAATCCTGTTTTCCATAGGTGTAGATGTAATTCTCATTGAATGGAATGAAGTTTTTTAGTGTCCCTTAAGTTGAATGTGAAAATTTCCAAAGACACTTCTATTCCATTGTTGTAGTTGAGAGGCAATATAAGATAGTGTAATTGGTAATAATTGAGGGGGAGGTGTTGAGAGATGAGGGTGTTGGATGGCATTCCAATTTTTTTCAATAAGAGGATTGTAAATGTCATGCTCCATCCACATGGCCTGAAATCTAAATGGATGGGTAGGAGTTTGGGATCGTGAAGTGGTAAGTAGTAGGGGGTGATGATCGGATCTAATGCGATGAAGAGTTTGTACATATGAGTATGGTCAGTGTCTTAAAAAACTATGATTTACTATGGCTCGATCTAATCTTGCTAAGACAAGTTGGGTGCCTAATCTTCCATTTGACCTGGTATATTTACATCCCTGAAATCCTAAGTCATTCCACCCTCTATTAGTAATAAAATTTTTGAAAGAGTGATTTGGTCTATATGTTGTGTGTGTATAAGAAACTTTTTCCTCCGATGTGAAAGTGGCGTTAAAATCACCAATAAGAAGGAAAGGGGAGGTTATGGACGATGACAAAGTTTCTAAGAGTCTTAAGTCCCATGGACCAGGATTGAGGTTTTGAGGGAGAGAAACAAAAATGGCATATAAGATCCCACCTAGTGGAAGTGAGATTTTAGTTTTGATAAAAAATTCGTTTGACTGTTCCATGGAAATCGTAATTGAGGATTTGAATAGTAACCATTGGCCTCCGCTGAGACCATTTGATGGTTTTGTGTGTGTAGAAGGATATAAAGTGTTTGTAGCCAACACAGTTTTTGAGTGTGTTGGATTTGTTACTTTTGTTTCACATAAGTAGATTATATCAGGTGAGTGTGTGAATGAGTGTGGATAAAGCATTCATTGCAGAGCTACTTTGGGCACCTCTAATATTCCATACAAGAAATTTAATAATTAATAAAGATAGAGGGTGTCACTGAAGTCTTACCCGGTGACTCAAGTATGAGCATTGTTGCTCCTTGTCCAGATTTGGATAATTTGAAGCTGACTGAACCCGATCCTAGCACAACACTGTCTCGGTGCAACTGTTCTTCAGCTCTTCTCATGCGTCCAACACTGAGATCTAGAAGTCCAGTAGGCCATGGGATAGAAAGAGGAGAATCGGCTTCCTCTTCTAAATAGTTCGTTAGGATTTTGGTGTTTATTTGGAAGGGCCAAACTAAAGAAGGTGAGGGTATAATAGTACAAATCGGGCCTTCATTAGAGGAGGGTGGGTGAGTTGCGAGTCAACGCGTGGATGGAAGCATAGATGGGATTTGATGATCAAGAGTGGGTTGGAGGAGTTCACATAGAGGGACCCTCGGGATGAGGAGTAGGGGAAGTGACGAGAGGATAATGATGTGCAACTCTCTCAGACGTGTGATAACGAGACTGCTGGCCGTGGTGTGTGTTTGAAGAGGAAGGAGCTTCGGGGCGAAAAATGGGATGTCGGCGAGCAATAGTATTCCATCAAGGTGAAGATGAGTTATCTGGATCTTGTGAAGGAGGAGGGAAGGTGGGGAAGGGGACAGAATCTGGTTTGAGAGAGCATTCAGAAGTTGCATGGCCCCAACGTACAATAAATACATATTTTTGGTTTGCCTTCTACTATATATGGGAGCCAATATGTGTTCGTAGGGGTATCTACCATCACTCCTTCAATCTCAGCATCTAATAAATTTGCAAAAGCTAGATTGTCTTGGTTTGCAAGTGTTTCAGCATCCATACTGGCGTACCATCCTAACGGTTGGACGAGGATCGTTAAAGCTTCATCATGGAATAGGGGTGGAGGCAGATTGACCAACTTGGCCCAAATGGGAGTTTGGGTGAACATAAAATGCTCGACATGAAAATCTCTAGGCCATGGGAACAAATGTAAATAAGATTCCCGTATTTTGATAGGACAGAGTGCAAGTAGGTCCTCGCAATGTTCACGTGTGGGGAGTTTGAAGGAGAGATATCCTCTCCTAAGAGATGTAACAGTAACTTCTGGGTCTAGTTGGTTTGGGCTATGGAGTATAAGCTTGGAGAATGGAGGCAATAAGGATTGTGGTGCCTGGAACTCTTCTAGCAAATGGACCCACTAAGGAGGTTTGCATGTTCAGCTATCTCACGTGATAAGGTAACTCGATGGAAGTTTTCAGCAAGGTTATTGACTGGGTCAATACGATTCGAAGCTGGCATGAGGGACATGATGGGAGGTATAGGGAGGATTTCTGGTTCGGGAATAGGGTGAATGGGTTGGATACAAAGTGCTAAAGACTGTATGGTGGGAGTAGGGGGACGTGTTGTTTGAAGATTTTCGGGAGCTATGATACAGATAGAGGAAGAGGATGCGGCACCAGAGGGCGCAGACGCCATTGACGTAGGGAGGAAAGACAAGGTGAAGAAAAGTGGAGATTGATGAAGAAGACGAGGAGATAGGGAGGATGGGTACATAAATATCGTGGGGAAAGATGCACGCGGGAAAAACCAGTGTAAGTGTTTAATGAAAATTTATAGTGAGGAAGGGTGTGAGAGGCAGTGTCAATAATGAGGTTTTTTTGGTAATAAGGACTGGGAGGACGTGCATATCTGAAATGTGAGAGGGAGAATCTGCTTTGCATGGAAGGATACTTGATTGTTTGCATTTAATGAAGGCAGCCGGGTTAGGGAACTGGGGAAACATGGTTTTGTGGTGATAGAGGCGGAGATTGGTTGTATTAAGGGAAGTGAGGTAGGTGAGAGGTATTAGGATTAATGGGGATAAAGATGTATCATTTACATAAGATGATGTGAAAGGTGTTACGACCTGGGGACTTTCAATCGCATACACATGTTGATGCATGAGAAAAGGAGAGCGCCAAATGGAAGGAGCAAGTGGGAACTTACCTAATAGCCCCGGCAGTGAATTATGTTCTTTGAAAATAGAGGGAGAAGATTTGTTTTGTGTACTGTGTCTTCTTCGTCGCCCAATGAGCTGCTTGGTGGAGGGTGTAAATAGAAGGAGTTGTGGGCCGTCTGAAAATGTGGAGAAGCGTGTCTTCGACCAATGGCTTTTGAGAGCTTCTTGTGGAAGGGTAATGCGTTGATTGGCTGAGTAGGATTAGGGTTTCGGGAGAGAGTGGGTTGAGAAGATGAAGTGAAGGAGAGTATTGTGGAAAGTACGGGAGGTGGAAGAGTCGTAAAGTTGTATAATATATGGATTACATGTTTGTAAAATGGAAGATAATAGAGATAGATAAGGAGATGAAATAGGTATAAACGGATTTGAATAAGGCGGTGAAAAAATAATATTTCCTTACCAATTTGTTTAGAGTTGAAGAGGGAAGGAATATAAATGGATTGACGATGATGAAAAACTTGAGCAAATTTAGGAGTAACGTAGATGATACAACTGTTTAATAGGAATTTCAAGGCGAAATAATTTGACAAGGTAAAACGGTAAGAGAAAAATGTAAAAAGAAGAGAAATTTTCGGAAAGTTTGTTGCTATATAAATTGTGGAGGATAATATATTTAAAAACAGAAGCGAGATTCAAGGTTTGATGGATTTTGAACTCCATGAAATTACTGTTGTCATGATCTCCGTGAGGCTCCTCTTCTATCGCTTTCAGCATCAACTTGAATCAGTATATCAAAAGTCATTAAAAAAAATTTTCTTTCAAAACAGGCTATGTGCTATCTGTTGAGGAACCAATAGGTATAAAGGGCAAAACAATGGAACTTATTGGGCTCACCGAAATTTTCAATTAGGCTTAGGAAACACAAGAGTAATGTTATGTGTACGAATAATGTTGGCCTAGAGCACGGTTACCTCACAAGCCATTATTTGAAAAGTAATGTTGTCTACTGCAGTTGTGTGCATTTTTGCGCACGTCCCTTCACATATCATTATTTTAAAGCCCTCGATTTTTGCATTAAAATAATGCCTATGAGAGACCGTGGGCATAGTATTATTCTTATTTTAATTGTAAATAATTTTTACTATTAAAATAATGGCATGTGGGGTGACAGTAATGTTTTAAAAACCGAACCGGTGACAGAACCGATTGAACATCCGATTCCGGTTCAACCAGTTGAACCGGTTGAACCGATAGTTGAACCGGGTCTGAGTTGTAAGTCATTAAAAAAATTCATAACATAACTCCTATTACCTATAAGCCTATTACCAGGTTTAAAAATACAAAAACCATTAAAAATTGTAAAATCATAAAAAATTGTTTTTTTAATTTTAAAATCAAATATAATTAAATATAGAAATAAAATACCCTTCCAAAATACAAAATTATTCTAAAAAATATTATTTTCTTGAGAATCCAACTAAATATTTTTTGACATCTTCACCTATATTAACAATCTTTTTATCCTTCTTTTCATCCATAATAGCTGCAAATATAAAAATAATCAATTTGCTTTCATGGTTAGAGTTTTATTTTAATTAGTTTGGATCAACAGTAACTAGACCGGTTCAACAGGTTTCGGCGGTTCACCGGTTCACCGGTCGAACCAGTAAAACCGGCCGAGTCATCCGGTTTTCAACTTTTTGCCGGTTTGAGAACAAACCGAACCGCAAGAAGTACCGGCTCCAATTGAACCCGGTCGAACCTTCCGAGTCGGTCTGGTTTTTAAAACATTGGGTGACAGTGCTCCAAGGTGAGCACGGTTCTCCGTGCATCTAGCATTAATCTATGCGTTTAGTCGTGGCATAATTTTTAATGCGTACAGTCATGGCGTACATTTCTTTTGTATAGTTTAACGTGAAATATGGAGCAGACTAAGTCATGTGCCAATCATTTTTCACCATGTGGCATCCATATTAGCCTGCTCCCAAAAAAAGTACGCCATAGCCGTAGCATTATTCAAAACACAACTGTTTTCACAAGCCAAATTCAAGAACCCTTTGGATAAAAAAAATTCAAGTATCCAGATTCACAAGGTCATCTCTCTCTATCTCAAGTCTCAACACCTTTGATAAAAAAAAAAAAAAAAAAAAAAGTCTCTTCACCTTTCTTTGGACATCTCTTGCTGGAGTTCTCTCTCTTTACACCTCTCTCTCCCCCTACAGATCTCTCTCTAGACCTCTCTACCTCTCTTCTGTAAGAAATCAGTAATCTTGAGTGATTGTATTGATCGTATGATAGCTGTTTATATACACATAATTACATGTAAAATGAAACTAATGACCAATTGTTACGGGAGTTTGGTGAGTCACGTTTGACTAGAGATATGACATATCTGATAATCATGTAGTTACATGGGAGATAAGGACAAGTACAGATAAGCAATTTTAACACCCCCCCCCCCCTGGGGGTAACATCACGTTGAGCTTGGAACGTAGATATTCAAACCATCGACGGTATAATTGTTTGGTGAAGATATCCGTTGGTTGATCAGAGATAGAGATTTGTCGGAGTTTAAAAATTCCAGCTGTAATTTTTTCTCTAATGAAGTGGATGTCCAGCTCAATGTGTTTGCTTCGACATTGAACCACTGGATTGGTGGCTATGAAAATAGTGCTGACATTGTCACAATGAAGAAGCAGAAGTGAAGGTGGACGAATATGTAGAAATCGTAATAGATGTAACGTCCATGGAATTTCTGTGCTGAGGGAGGCTAATGCTCTGTATTCGGCTTCGCAGCTAGATCGAGCTACAGTTTTCTGTTTTTGAGAGACCCAGGAGATGAGATTTTTGCCCAAGAAAATTGCATACCCAGTAGTGGATCGTCGAGTGACTGGGCATCCAGCCCAATCGGCATCATTGAACCCGTTGAGTGTAAATGAAGAAGGAGTGATTTCGAGACCAAATGTTGGTGAGTGCTTGAGATATCGCAATATTCTCTTGGCTGCTTGTAGATGTTGCTGACGTGAGGAGTGCATAAATTGGCATAAGGTATTGACCGTATATGAGATATCTGGTCGGGTTAACGTTAGATATTGAAGGCTGCCCAACAGTTGGCGATATATAGTAGGATCGGTGAGTAATTCACCTGATTGGGGGGAGAGTTTGTCATTGGACATAGGAGTTTTAATGGGTTTGGCATTGGCCATGTTGTAGTTCATGAACAACTCAATAATGTAGCGTCTCTATGAGAGAAATAACCCATCTGATGTATGTGCTGCCTCAATGCCTAAGAAATAGCTAAGTGTGCCGAGATCAGTGAGCTCAATATGGGAGCGAAGATCTTCAATAAACTGTCGAATGATCATCATAGAGGAACCCGTGAGTATAATGTCATCGACATAAACCAAAAGAATTAATGTCGCACCCGATTGTTGTCTGATAAATATTGAAGAATCATGAGGGGAGCCACGGAAGCCTGAGTTTTGTAGGTACAGACTGAGTTTAAGATACCATGCTCTTGGTGCTTGCTTGAGACCGTATAAGGATTTTTGAAGTCGGCAGACGTGACGGGGATGTTCAGAGTCCTCAAACCCTTCAGGTTGACTCATATATATTGTTTCTGATAGGTCGCCGTGAAGGAAGGCATTTTTTATGTCTAACTGCCGAATAGGCCACCGGAGTGAGACTGCTATAGATAGAATAATACGAATTGTGGCCGGACGAACAACTGGAGAAAAGGTTGCATGGAAATCTCGTCCCGGTTGCTGATGAAAGCCCTTGGCTACGAGCCGGGCTTTGTATCTTGCGATGCTTCCATCAGAGTTTTGTAGTTTTGTTTAACACGATACACCCACTTATTCCCCACAATGTTCATATTTGCATGTCGAGGAACTAAAACCCACGTACGATTGTTGCGAAGTGCTGACATTTCTTCCTCCATTGCCCTTAGCCACCATGAATCTTTAACTGCATCGGAGAATCGTGTTGGCTCGGGAGGCAGATGTGTAAGGTCAGCGGTGAGACAGACCGGCAGAGGATAGCGTTCAGAGAGTAAGGCTTTGGGCTTTTTAATTCCATGCATACCGCGAGTGATCATTGTGTGAGACCGAGATGAGGATGCTGTAGCAACAGTCGTCGGGGTTGATTGAGCCGGAGATGGAATGGTTCTGGGCAAGGAAGAAGCGGCGGCCGCAGAGGCGAGAGAGCTTGAAGTGGTGGATGGTTGTTGTGCGCTTGATGAATGAGTCGCAGCAGAGGAGGAAGCAGGACCGACGGGGAGCCAAATTGATGAACGGCCTGGCAGCAAGGGTAGGGGACCAGCAGCTCGAAGGGGCGGAAGGGAAGGAGCATCAACTGAAGGCAATATCGCGGCAGGAGGGCATAGTGGAGGCCTGTGAGCAGCAGCAGCGGGAGGAGGATCTCCTGAAAGTCGACTTGTTGTAATAGAAGCAGGTACCATTCGAAAATTTGGGGGAGAGGCGGGCGGATTCCTTGCTTGATTTAAAGTTGATGCACGCACGGAGAGAGTATTGGGCGTGCGGCAGAGGCGACGATTTGCTGGTGGGCGCCGTGTGCAGAAACGATTTGCTGGTGGGCGCCGTGTGTAGAATCGATTGCAGAGGGGCGGACTCGGGGAGATCGGTCTGGAACAAGGGTGATTCGACGGCAATGGAGATGAGGAGGACGACGCGTGCGTCGTCGGTGGAGCTGGTGAAGGGCCTTCGTGTAGTATGCCTCTGAGAGTAGGGGAGGAGGCGTCCTGCGGCAAGTGGGAAGGCAGGCTCGGGGAGATCGGTCTGGAACAGGGGCAACTCGCTGGCAACGGAGACGAGGAGAACGACACGTGCGTCGTCGGTGGAGCTTTTGATGGGTCTTCGTGGAGTAGGCCTCTGAGAGTTGGGGAGGAGGCGTACTGCGGCAAGTGGGAAGGTGCTGCGGCAGGCCGTGAAGCATCGTGCGGGGATGAAGAGGGCGCCGCTCTCGTCTTAGATGGTAGGAGGGCTTCCGGATTTAACTCTGCAGGAATGGCTGGGAATTTGCTGCACAAAAAACGTGAGACAGTACGTGTATTTGGGGCAGGGAGACCAGGAAATTCATTCTCATTGAAGATGACATGATGAGATATTATAATTCGTAATGAATTTTGGTCGAGACAGATATAGCCTTTGTGATTACTGCTGTAGCCCAGAAAAATACAGGGGCAACTTCTGTAATCTAATTTAGCCACATGAAATGGGCGTAAACATGGGAAGCAGAGGCAGCCAAAGAATCGAAGATGGGAGTAAGTTGGGACACGGTTAAAGAATCGATAAAAGGGAGTCGAGTTTTTAAGCACAACAGTAGGAAGTAGATTAATACAGTACACAGCAGCAAGAAAGGCATAGGTCCAGTAGGAGGGTGGAAGCTTGGACTGGGATAACAGGGTAAGACCTGTTTCAACCACATGTCTATGTTTTCGTTCGGCGATGCCATCTTGCTCAGGTGTTCCAGGGCACGATAAACGATGAGTGATCCCTCTGGATTGAAAGAGAGATTTTAAATTTGCACCAATGAATTCTCCTCCACCATCTGATTGAATACATCGAATTTTATTTGCGCAAGAAGTTTCAATTAGAGGAAAAAAACTTTGAAAGACAGTAAATACTTCAGATTTTCGTTTCAATGGGAATAACCAGACAAATCTGGAAAAGTCGTCAACAAGAAGTAGGTAAAAGCGAAAACCCATTATAGAAGGTACTGGAGCGGGTCCCCACACATCACAGTGCAGCATATCTAGTGGCTTATTGGTACGGATTGGACTGTGAGAAAACGGCAAACGACGACTCTTGCCCAACTGACAATCAGTGCAAGGCGGCGAACTTGAAGGAAGGCGAATTTGCAATGAAGAAGACAACGAACGAAGTGCTATTGCAGACGGGTGGCCCAAGCGGTTGTGCCAGAGTGCTGAGCTGGTTTTATTTGCAGAAAGACAGACTTTGGAGGGAAGGGACAAAGGATAGAGGCCGTCTTTACTAGGCCCTTGATGCAGCATCTGGTTGGTCTGTAGATCACGAACAAGGTAAGAATTCGGTTTAAATAAAATAGACCAATTGTTAGTTTTGCAGAGTTGAGAGACAGAGAGCAATTTCTTAGATATTTGTGGAACTAACAGGGTTGGACATGTTGCAGAAATACCAGATGATAAAGAAATGGTAGTACTCCCAGTGTGAGAAATCGGTAATGATTTGCCACTGCCAATGAGGTTTGAGTCAGAGCTCAAGTAAGGGGTCTTACCAGACACATCAACAGGATCAGAGGTTAGGCTATGAGTAGCCCCACTGTCGAGAAACCAGTCCTCAGTAGGAGGGATGGAATGAGAAGTCGCCGTGAGAGCAATTGAGGGTGGCAGTGCGGATTGAGGTGCCCTGCAATTGTTCGCCTTTATGATAAGGATGGCCAGATCTCGTAACGCACTACAGAAAAGCCGTGCAGTCGTCGAGTTGAGGAGGGAGTGATGCGGCCTCTGCCACGATTTCCGGAGGGCCTACCACGGTGGGAGGGAGGTTGACGCGGTTGGCCACGGCCTCGACGAGTAGCAGGAGGGGGCCGTAAGTTCTCTGAATTCGGATGAGCATTGCTGGAGTTGGCAATAAGTGCAGCAGGAGGGGGAGGATCCCGATGGCGTGTATCATGGTCCAGCAGAAGAGCTGAGACGAAACTGAAAGAGGGAGGGGTGGGTTGGGAGTCAATCACGGCAAGTACAAGGTCGAATTCAGAGCCGAGTCCTCTGGCAGTGCAAAGGATTAAATCATCATCGTCGACTGGCTTTCCTGCACTGGCGAGAGCGAGGGCAAGCGATTTCGTATGAATCAAATATTCTTGGACAGTCTTGCTGCCACGCTGCAGGGTGTGAAGCTGTCTTCAACTGTTGAATCCTTGAACGTGTCACCATGCCATATACCTCCTCCAAAGTAGTCCAGGCAGCAAAGGTTGTGGCAGTATCAACAAGGCGTGGAAGAATGGAATCAGATACACATTGGAGCAACCAGCCCAAGGCCATCTGATCCAGTCGCTTCCATTTGGGAAGGTCTTCAGGCGAGGCATGAGCAGGAGGAAGAGTGCCATCCAGGAGACCGAGAAGGTTGTGACTGTGCAACACAGGTAAGATTTGCACGCGCTAAATCAGAAAATTGTCAGGTGTTAATTTCATAGAAATCTCTTGAGAGATGTTTTTGACTAGGAATTGGCAGGTGGCTATCCTCGGCAGCGGTAGGAAGGACAGAGGAGGAGGTCGACATGACGAGCAGAAAGTAGAAAAATAAAGGAGAAAGCCATGAGAGAAAAGTGGAGACCTAGACACTCTGATACCATGTAAGAAATCAGTAATCTTGAGTGATTGTATTGATCGTATGATAGTTATTTATATACACATAATTACATGTAAAATGAAACTAATGACCAGTTGTTACGGGAGTTTGGTGAGTCCTGTTTGACTAGAAATATGACAGATCTGAGGATCATGTAGTTACACGGGAGATAAGGATAAGTACAGAGAAGCAAGTTTAACATCTTCAACCTCTCTAGGCTGCTCTTATTTGCTCTCTCTTGACCTCTCTCCCATTTGCTCTCTTTCTTTAGACTGCTCTCTCGTTTGTTCTCTTTCTCTAACTTCTCTTATTTACCCCTCTCTAAAACTCTTTCATTTGCTCTATCTATAGCCCACTCTCTTGGGTATGCAAAGGTTCTACTTTGGCTAAAAGTTGGAAAGATTGAAGGATTATAAGGCAAGACAAAATTTCCATTAGTATATGATCTTTTGGGGAGAATTTAAAAGTATATTTGTGTGAGCTTGGAATCAAAAGAGAGGATGATATCCTACCAATGTTGAGATTAGTTATATCCGTGGTCCAACAAATGGTATGAGATCCATGTCAATCCTCGAAATGCGGAAGAATATCGTGCCCATCAATAAATCAATACTAAAAGGATGATTGTTCGTGCAGAGGGCACGGTGCATGAGCTCTCTCACAATAAATAAAATAATATATTTTATAAAATTTATTATGTGAAGGAGCTTGCGCAAATCATTACTCATAATAGAAATGAATAGATATAAACAAAAGTTGGAACAAGATACTGTTATTATTATGCAGGAAATTTGTTTCCCATAAAACAATTTGACCGATCAAATGCTTAGAGAAGAATTGAATGTGTATCTACACAAAGTTATTCAAGGAGAATAAAAGAGGGATGACATTCGACTCAAAATCCATGGAATGGTTTCTAAGAATATGTTCAGAATTTAGATTTTGGGTGGTTGATCTTTCTCCAGGTTAAACTTAAAGAGCAGGATGTTTGCGTCAAAATGGTCGCGCTCATCAATCCTTCGTATATTAATAGGATAGAAGGTTGTTGTAGCTCTGATGGGATTTCATTTAGGCTGTTATATGTATCTGTTGTCTCTCTTCCTTTTTAGCTTGCTTAGAGGTAGATTGCTTCTCTCAAGTTTGTGGAAGATGGAGTGAGTATCAGAGGAATTCACATGAAGTCAAATTGTTCAACGTTGCTGGAAGTAGGGGGTTGGATCAAAGTTCAGCCTAACTGCTTTTGTTACACTTGTATATGAATCTGATTTGGGGAAATCTGGCTTATTTGACCCCAACGTCCTAGATAACTGGTACAACATTGAGAGAGACAAAAAAGGCAGAATTACGAGGAATAAAGATGTGTAGTGTGTTGTTTTTGCATCTATCCCATTGGTTTTTGCTCTCCCGTTGATTTGACTCTACAAATAGGGCTCGAAATCGCTAATTTACTTTATCTTGAGTAGCTGGAGTACCTAGTCTGTTAGATTTGCTGGACTGCACGATCCAATAGACCCTGTTTCCTCATAATGATGACGTGATTGGGTAAGGTTAAGAGAGGACGGTGGTCGGATAGAGATGCCTTTTCTTGGCATTATGATAGAACGCTGTCTACCTCTAATGCATCTGCTCATCCGCCTGCCTGATAAATCCATTTGGAAAATTATCACCCATTTCGGTTTCTTACTTAAAGACTGAAAAGTTGCTTGCTCTAATTGGTGGAAGCCATCTTCACTTCAGGGAGAATTAGAACTGTCTTACCATTGAAATACTACTGAAATGCAGAACGAAGTCTAGTTTGATTAAATCAATGAGAAATTGAAGACACCCAATTTCTGGCTTTTGCTTTGGGATGAAAACACATATGGAATAGGGGTTTGCACATCGGTTCCATTTCAAAGCGTCTGCAGGACAAAAGAGTCTGAGATGTGACCGACACGTTCGAGTTTTGACAGCAGTGTATATCTATCACGTGGAAGCTTTACAAATCGTGAATGGAAGCAAGAATACGGAGAACATTGATCACCGAAATGACCCCTGCTTCCTAGTGCTAGAGGAAGACGAGACTTGTCACCTAACTCCTTGGATCGTTCTTCTTCCCCCGTCTTTTGCGACCGAATTCCTGCAACTTTGAGCGGTTAGGATTTAAAGAGCAGTGGTTGCAACTTGTGAGATGTTACGGGTTCAGACAGCTTCGGAAAGGCGCTGACTAGCGAAACCCAGAAAAGTTTTAAACGAGTTTCTCCCCCCTGCTTTTGGTTTGGTTTTTTCTTCTCTTTCGACGATAGAAAGTGGGCAGACGGTTTTGCTTGATTCCTAAAGAATAAGACCTGATAGGATTGAGAACTGAATTGAAGCTGCCAGACCCGTGAGGAACAGCAGAGAAAAACCAAGAGAGAGAGAGAGAGAGAGAGAGAGAGAGAGCGTAAGTACCAGATTAGTATTTAGTGCTCCCCTACCTCAAATTGACATATGATTGAGGCAGCAGCTCACTGCTACAAACTGAATTTGGTTAGCCGTTGTTTTCACAACCCATTTGGATCCACCGTCCCCTTCCCTCCTCCTCCCGTGGCCTCGTTCCAAAGCGGTAAAAGGAAAAGGCTGTTGAATCTCTGCTTTTGTCAGTTGCATCTAGGCAGAGGTGATGTTGGACGGGACTTGTGACCGGTCGAAGAGACGACAGCCTTCCCAAGAGAAACATTTGCTATTTCTGGTTTTCCCAAACGATAATGATCGTCATTTGGAGTTGGGTCCCCTCCCAACAGTCCTCCTTTTGTCCATTGCCGTCGTTCAGAGAGAGAGTTTCACGGAGGTCAAGCAGCTCTCCTGACAGCACTTAAAGCAGCAGACGTTTGTCAAAATCAAACTCGCTGTCTGAAACTGTGAAGCTATTCCAATTAAGGAAATTTCCTGCTCCCCGGCAGGTTGTCTAAGTCACGGAGGAAGAAGACGACGACGGCGAGAAGAGATGCAACTGGATTGATTTGATCAAAGTTCTCACCGGTCACCACCACCCACGCGAGGGTCAAATCCAAACGTCCCTTCTCAACCCTCTCCCCTTCGTGAACGCTAACTTCACGGCAACCCATTCACAATTTCTAGGAGATTACGTGATACACGACTTCCCAGTTCTTTCCTACTGATTTCTTCTCGCAAGCAAACACTGAATCCCCCCCCGATTGCTTCCCTGTTTAAACTTTGAATTTGAATCTGTACAGAAACGATGACCCTCTTCCTTCCCTTTTAAAACTTTTGACTGGCGTACAATTGCATATACGATGACGAAACTGTGGGAGAATTGAGGCAATGAAATCAATTACAACCAAACAGAGACAAGTAGTTGGAGGTTAGAAGTACAAAACAGAACAGCGTGACTCCTGAGACAAGCTTTCAATAAACTAATTAAAGAACAGATGTTCCCTGTGGCGGTACTAAACTGTTTTGATTTTTTCTTTTCTTCTATAATATTCTACTATTGAAACGAAGGATGGAGAATCCTTCGTGTGGATCCACCGACAGTTTCAGGCAGAAAAATGAAATAAATCTCATATATTTGTGGGTTGTTTGAAGCCAGCAGATTCTGATCAACAGTCGCTGCATTTAGTTCCAATTAGCAGATCTATTGCACTTTGCTCGGATTGCCCTAGTACAATTAATTTGCACTACAATCTACATCAACCATGGCTAATCATGGTCAATGAGGCTGAAAGTTCCCACCGAATTTGGTCAAAAGATTGGTTGTGCTTTTGATAGAATGCATGACAAGTTTCTCTTTCAAGGCTGCATGAGAATGGTGTAACGTATCTGAGGTCAACTCATACTTTCTTTCTTTGCTAATATGCGAAGCAGCCTATACGGGATATGAGTGACAGAGGGAGGGAGGATGGGAGGGAGGGAGGGAGAGAGGGAGGGGCAAAACCAGAAAATCTTCCTGCATGGGGTTTTAAATGCAGGTAATGGATGCTGTTTTCGCGTGCAGTCTCTTTGTACATAAATTTAAGAAGGTAAAATAAGTCTTTGCCCATCTTCAGGTCGGTAAAAGTCAATTATTAAGATTAAGTATAAGAACCTTCATAGGTTCAACATCCAAGTAAGTGCACATTATTTTACCCTAAATATAATATAATAAAATACACTTATAATACAATATAATATTAATATTATATAAATTAATGTAATGTGTTATAATATTCAAAGATAGCTTTAAGTAATACCACATAATTTAAATACCTCCAGGTTATTCAACCATGTCAAAAAAACTGATAGTGGATTCAATCATATACTTGCCATAAGTTTAATTGTACTCAAGGAACAAAAATTTCAAGTATTTAATGCAAATGATTGGTTGAATTAAGAGTGTTAAATTTAAATTACACCAGGTAAACTGTTGAAATTTTATCTGAACAGTAATCATAAGAACTTGTCGTATTGAGTTATGTTTTATAACAAAAAAAATTTATTCAAATATTTAGAAAGAACTATGGGTATCTATCAACAACAAAAATATGTACCTTTTATACTGCAAAAAATCTAGGGGTAGCAGGGTCTAAGAGAGAATTATTTAGGCAGACTGGAGAACACAACAAATTTTGGCCAGTGGGATCAACCCACAGGAATACGAGCTAGTGCCAGATACATTATAGACTGTCAATTCGAACTGATGCCAGTACGCCCCAACTTGTTAGCTAGATGTTTGCTAGCTTTTGGGTCACTTCAGGTCCCGCAGAAGAAGCAGAAGCTCCAAAGAGACAAGTCCGAATCTGTGACAAAAATGGGAAGCAAAATAGGTCGTCCGAACATACTTTCCTACCATGTACCGCTATTGGTAAATTATGACTATTTTACTAGTTCATTTATGTGAATTTCTGTCTTCATCTGCTGTTCTCTGCCAACCCTGTCTACTCATAAATCTGCAAGTACCGGACCAGTTGGAGCCCAGTAAATAAATGTACCTGGAAGCAGATGTGCCCTCTTCGGGCTCAACGTGAAATCAGGCGGAAAATTTGTGTTGTGGGAAGCACGAAGAGTCGAAATCGTCAAAAAGTTGTCGTAAAATAATTCAGATCGTGCGTTCTGAGACCACTTACGAGCTGCTCCTGCGTCAAATATGTGCTTCCCGAGGGGCTGCACTCTGCGGAAATTTAAAGAGACGGGAGTTGGTAAACTGGAGAGTCGTAATCGGAAATCGTAAAACATGAGGGATCTGACGAATTAAGAAATCAGAAAATCTTCTTCTCTTCTTCTGCTCTGTACTTTGAGCTTCTATACCCATTAATTATTTCTACAAGTTGCAGATTTCAAAATTCTGCGAGCTCTTATAAACCGAATTGTTCACCCGTGATTAACATGACAAGGGATTTAGAAAAGATGGGATTGGCAACTTGGCCTGGGTACTACACCAAATGTTTCATGACGACCTTTGTCTATATAATAGTTTATGCTACTGGAGTTTTTAACATGAACTGTACACTAAGGATAAGAGACAGGAATGAGTGGAGGAGATATATAAGAACGGCACCACGTGGTAATTAGTACTAAATACCCACCACCTGAATGATTAGATGCTCGTCAGAGTGCATGATTAACAGGTTAATCCGGCACATTATTGGACAGATAATCGGATTCAGATCTGAGCATGTATACTGGAACTTAATTGGTAGTCTACTACAGTGAAATTGAATAAAGAGAGAAGGCTAATTAACTGTTATAAAATAAGCATCAACTGTCTCAAACTAAAATTTTTATTGTTGCTATGTGGTGTCAGTTTTAAGTACTAGTGGTATATATAGATTATTGGAACCTCGTCATGCATCAAGAAGAAATGCGTGATGTTCAAGGAGAATCTCTGACTACACACCACGTAGAACTAAACCATCCACCTCAGTGCAAGCAACAGCCCACCAACCACTTCTCTTTAGATTTTTAACAGTTGAGAATATATAATCCTTGTACGCATTACTTTTCTTTGTGTGAATGCGTTCTTATTGCCTTTTTCATAGTTTGCGACTTAAACGGCAGTTTCCTTGGGGCAATTCTGAATTCAGTCCAGACATGAATAATGAGACTAATCGATGCATGCTACGACTTACGCTAATAAGGAAAGAAGAAAGTGGTGGGCGGGGAAGGTAGGATCCTATTCTTAAGTGGTGTACTGGTGGGGGACTGGAAGCATGCAAGGTAAAGAAGACAAGGGAAGGGCCGGAAAGAGACTAATTTACTCACCGTGCTGATCAAAAGCTTCGCGGCCTTTGGACGCTTTTGGGAAAAGAGACGTAGTTATAGGGCTTCGAAGGCTGCTGCTCCGCTTCGCTCGTGGGGGAACTCAGTTTTCGGAAAGCAGTATTTTGACATTAAAAAAAAAAAGACTTGTTTATGCTCCTCCAGCTGGATATCTTCTCGAACGAAATGGTGGGTATAATTGGTTAGGCACGGCTTGCAGAGTTGTAAAACTCTCTCTCTCTCTCTCTCTCTCTCTCTCTCTCTCTCTCTCTCTCTCTCTCTCTCTCTCTCTCTCCCCGCCATGACGGACAGTCAAGCATGTCAAGCAACAGGAAGGTCCCACCCATGTGTCAAGAATGATGCGAGGTCGTCGTCACCCACCTCCATTGACCGGTACGCCCTAGCCGTCGCGCTATTTTTCACTTCCTTCTGACCCTGGCATTTTGACAAACACCGGGCACGCATATTACGAAATAGAAAACCGCAACCGCAAGTCTGAGCAGAGTAATTCTAAGACAATCCTTCGTCCCGACTCCTCCCTCCTCGTCATTCGATTCAGCAACGAGCGGCCATTAATACACGCCGTGCATTGATCCCACCGACGTTCCAGAAACTCGCGGCTTCCTTGGCTTCATCTCCATTCTCTGTCCGGTATTTCTCCAATGCCGTGTGACTCGCAGTTATAAGTTCTCGATACCTTCCTTCCCTTGACCTCTTCCATTTTCCCATCGCCGAAGCGACCTTTCGGCCCCAGGGCAGACTTCCCAGGCCCCGAACGAAGACCCCATTCATCGTTCACATCAGAACGTTCCGAGTTGGTTAACGTTTTTTTTACTTTTCAAAGCTTCCTCGTCAGCACCGAGTCAAACGCGTCGTCATCGCCACGTCGTCCCACCGCCACCTTCCTACGTGTCACCACGTAATCACTGGTACTGGTAGGGAGGATCAATGATTAAAAGCGATGGAAAAGTCCATCTCCCGTGGGACCCGACTCTGTTTGTCTTCTCCTGTCGCGACAATCCCGCCTAGTGGGATCCTAGGTGGCGCCTCTCCCCTCTCCGTACCGTGCTAATGCTTTCATACGAGCGCGTTTATAGAAATAACTGTGGGCGTTTCCCTTTCCCCCCCTCCCCCGTTCCGGATTCCGATTGGACGGATAGGATAACAAATAATAGTGGGGTCAGGGGAGACCCCGAAGCCGCACGGACTGCGGGAAAGCTAAAAAAGAGTTTAAAGAGGGAGAAGAAAGGACAATCGTTTTCGTCCAGCCGTCCAACTATTATTAGTTTATTATTAAGAGAGAGAGAGAGAGAGAGCGAGCGAGCGAGAAGGTGACTTAGGAGGGAAGTTAAAAACAACGACAGACAGCTTCGAAAGAGTTCCCGAGTCGCATGCCAAGAAACTACCAACAACCAACCCGCGGGTCCCGCCCCGGTCCAACTCCAAGTCGCGCCTCCACAGCCACACGACCGACTAAGCAACTATAGGGACTAGTGACTGCCCCCCCTCCTCCTCCCACCGTTTTCTTCTTCTCCCCGGGCTTCCCCCTTTTGCCTTTTTCCTTTTTTTTTTTTAATTTCCTCTGCTTTTTGGTTTTGACCGAGTCGTGCCAAAAGGGCCAGCTCGGCGGTGGGGGCCACGTGAAGTACCCGCGCCCGCGCACGCGCTCCCCGGCTGAGACAAAGGAAAGGGCGGGGAACGCTTTACGGCCACCAGGAGCCGGATTTCGTCACGTGATTCACGGCCACGTGGAAGGACCAGTGCGGCAGCCTGCAAACCACCGCGCCGACGCCCGCCAGCTGTCCCGAAAGCGACGCGGTCTCCCTTACGTGGCGGGTCCCCGCTCCTGCCGTACGCCACGTGGCACACGTCATCGCACGCCGGTCACAAATGTCGTCACCTTCTCGGAAACCGACGCGCGTAGCGCTTCCTCTCCGTCCGCCTCCGGTGTCTCCGTTCGGCGTGGCCGCCCCTCGGGCCTCGGCCCACTCCCCCTGCGCGATAGTCGAGACTCGATACACGAAACGAACGCGCGCGGGGGCATTAAGTAATAAGTATAGACGACGTGTTAATTTATTTTTTTTTCCGAAACGGAACAAATGAGAGTATTTTAATATTATTATATTTAGACAAATGAAAAAAAAGGGAGACATCTCTGTCTCCGTCAAGTGTCAAGGTTTTTACTAAATATAAAATTTTCTAATTTCTGGTGGTGTCATCCCCTATTCAACAACCGTGTTGCCTTCTTAGGCACGTCTCCTCGGCGACGTAACTCTATAAATTACCTGACCTCCTCGATGCTCGGCTCTTCTTCCTTCTTTCGCTCGTTTCCTCTCATTTGCTTCGGTTCCCAGGCAATTCCCCATCGCCATTCCTTCCAGCGAGGGTTTCTTTTTCTCTTCCTCTTTCTTTTCCGCTTTCTCTCCGCTGCTCGCCTGCGAAGGCGCGGTCCGTTTTCTGTCTTCTCGTCGTCTCTCGAGGCACCTTCCTCGTCCGGCACTCCCTCAGAATCTCCTCGATTCGGCTCCTGCATTTCTTAACTTCCTGGTTCGCGTGCCCTACCGGCGGAGAAGACGGTTTTCTTGTTCCGGATTCGTCGATCAGGTACTGCATGATTTCTTTCTCCTTCGTTTTGGTGTCTATGAGGATATGAGGCTATGAGGCTTCTCTGCAATGCTATTGAGACTCGACGGATGAAAGGAAACGTTGTTGCACGCGTGTTTCTTTTGCGATGCAAGTTCTTCTCTCTGTCTTCCGATGTCGTTTTCGTGAATCTTTGTGCTAAATTATTAGTAGCTTTGAGGTTCTTGTTTAAATCCGACTGACTGTTTTTTTTTAATCTTTATGCTGTTTTCATGTGATCCTTCACATGAAAACCTTCGTCATTTCTGATCGGTAGATTTCCTTATTGCCGAAAATGAATGACCTGAACGAGTAATACCGGAGGACCTTGTCGAATCGTGTCCGTGAAAGTTTTTTCTTGTGAGAAAGCGAGTGTCTTTCGCTGATTCAGCCATGGAGCTTTCTCCCGGTTGCTGTAGTTTTCTGTTGACTGATTTATGAGATCCGGGCCGTTCTGTCCGATTGCATTATTTTAGTTGTTGGTAAATCTCGTGTCAGATTGACTCTTTGGTTGTACTTGCGGTAATTTAATACTGTAGACAGGTATTGCTGACCTCGGGTTCTATTCCTTCGAGGCGATGGCTCCATACCGTCCGTTGGTATCGTGTTATTTTATTTGTTTTGTCTGCCTCACCATAGTCCGACAAATGATGTTTGACGGCGAATTAAAATCCATGTCTTATTTATCAGCGCGAAACGAGGCTTTTTGATTTCTTTTCGGGGTTAACACGAAATGAGTAATTTAAAATAACCTTCTTGGAACTCCGAGCAGATCCATACAAAATCTCTGTGGTGTTTTTTTTAGTTCGTATGCGATTAAATTATACTGTTCTGGTCTTATGAATGAACTCTTTATATCGCATGCATGGTGATCTACCAACTGAATATATATATGTCTACGCCGATGTGTGGTGACGATAAAAAGTTTAAAAAACTCTAGTGTTATCTGAAATAGATTAAGCTTTATTATAAACCTAGAAGGTAATGACTGTCACCTCAGCCTTTTGCTTCCTTTTTCCATTTACTCCCCTTCAATTTAAATTTGCAGTTATTGTATAATTATTGACTCCTTTTTCTTTGTTGTATTGTTGTAAATTTTATTTTTTTACCTATATTTTAGTAAACAAAGAACCATAAAGTTACATAAATACACCTGGTATCGAGTGACCAGGCTGAACCACTTCCAAGCCCATACTTTTTCGAAGGGGAAATAGGTAACAGCTATTTGATATCTTTACCATTGTAGCTGTCTTATTAACAGTCTTCACTTAGGTGGTCAGGCCCGCTGAGCTGGCTAGACACATAATACACTCACACACATGCATATGTACATACGTATGCACGCACGTGTGCATGGGGGAGGGGGGGGGGAAATTATGTGTCATTGTCAGATGAATGATCATTATTAGTGGCGGAGATTTGTTTGTCTCTTTTTACATCAAACACTTGTGCCATAAAACCTTAGGAGGGAAACAAGTGTTGAAGAGAAAAAGGGGTATTTTAGTTGTTTAGGAAGCTCCTTCGGTGTATTATCCGCATTAAAACTTTATTAATGTTAATGTAATCTTCTGTACTTATTCTTTGTTGTTGTTAATTTCTTGTGTGTCCTTTTATAATGCTCACTGTTATGACTTGATTGTTATTTGGTTAATCACTGCTTTGAAGAACTAGGGGCCAAACCAGATACATCTCTCTTGTGATGATGCCCAATAGTTATTTTTACATCATTTGGATTTTTTTTTTTTTTTTTGAGTGTTTAGTTCCTGTTTTGAAATTACAGCAAGTGTCAATTTGGAGTTTTCAACTTCTTATGCCCTTTACTTTCATGCAGAGCAGTGGAGTAAGAAGGCTGTGAATTTACAGAATTATTCTGATCTGAAGCTTTTGCGTCCAAATGTCAGGATCTTGGATATAAATGCAGCATAGCTTTGGGGATGTCAAGGTATTTATTTGTTTTTTAACCTGCTTCAGCATATAGCTATTCTGACTGGGTATTTCAGATACAATTTGGTTATTAAAATTATCAGCTCTTCAGTTTTCAGGACATCTGTGCTTGATGGGCTGCTCACATAACAGCACCGACAAGAAAACTCTGAAGAGGTGGTTTTTCATTGATAAAAGAGTTGGTTAGATATTGGAGACTTGTGAACGATAAACTTGGATTCTGATCACTGCCAGGCGTCTTACTTATCTTTGTTGGCCTTAACGTTAGCAAGTAAACTGGATCCAATGGACCTAAAGTCTAACCATGCTTCCCCTGTCCTTACTGACCCTGTTCCGATCAACAAGTCAAGACTGGGGATTCATTCTAGTCTGTTTCCATGCTCTGCACCGGCGGCAACAGTGTTTTCTTCTGGTTTGTACTTAACAATTCCTAGAAGAAAAGCTGTACCTGGCAAGTATGATGATTTTCGTGCCAGCAGTTGGCTGGATGCCATGCAATCCTCATCACCCCCTCGGAAGAAATTGAGCAAGGAGAACAATTTTTATGCTGTCTCAGATGAAAATACTGCATATAATTCCTGGGTGGTAAGCTTATTTATATTAATAATCTTGTTTGTATAGGGATGAGGCTCCTGATCTAGCTCTGTTTTATGTTGCACGTTGTTGCCTACTGTCAGCCTAAAATTTGGTCTTGCATCTTTGATAAAATGCTCTCTGCAATGACTTGTTGTGACTCGTTTCCAATTATAATGCAGCTCAAGCATCCATCAGCAGTAAAGTCATTTGAGCAAATTACAAATAATGCTAAAGGCAAACGAATTGCTTTATTTTTGGATTATGATGGAACGCTGTCCCCAATTGTAGATGATCCAGACCGTGCTTTTATGCCCATTCAGGTAAAGTCAACTCATTTTTCACATGGCTTCGTTTGTGTTATGGAAGATACACCTCAGAATTTTTCTTATATAAGAGGATACACCACTACTTCTGCCAGATGCGTGCTGCTGTGAGAAATGTCGCCAAGTTTTTCCCAACTGCTATTATAAGTGGAAGAAGCCGGGACAAGGTAGTTTCAAATTTTTTCTTTGATGTGATTCGTTCTTTTAATTACTTGGAAATTTTCAGCCAATGGCTAGGATTATTTGTCAGATTTTTAAATGATTTATTTCGTAACGTCTTTTCTAGGTTTATGAATTTGTGGGGTTAACAGAGCTCTATTATGCTGGTAGTCATGGGATGGACATAATGAGTCCTATTAATCGTTCAGCTTCCATTAACGAGCACACAAACTGCATTAGGTCCACTGACAAGCAGGTGAGAACTGCGTGCATGCTCTACTCTTTCCAGGAAGAAGTGTGTAAAGAACAAAGCCTAAGGGTCTCATGTTGTTCAACCTGTCTGTGTGATCTGAATCTGACATGCTTTACCTGTGGATTATAATATTAGTCCTTGGACAGAACTTACAGGATGTATAACATATTATTGGTTCGGAGCTATTATTTTTTTCCTTATTGTTGTATTTCCTTCGTTATGTAATGATTTTCTGGTCTAATTTCTTAAACTGAAAACGTGGAGTCTTTTTCAGTTCAATATCATAATCTCCTCGCAATGCTCTGCAGGGAAAGGAAGTAAATTTATTCCAGCCTGCTAGTGAATTCTTACCCATGATCGATGAGGTACATTACATCTCTTGCAGAATCTGTTAACTTTATAACATGTCATTATACTAAATTTTCCTTTTGGCATGTCTCAGGTTTTGAGATCCCTTGTCGAGAACACTAAAGATATTAAAGGTTCAAAAGTAGAGAACAATAAATTTTGTGTCTCTGTACATTACAGGAATGTAGAGGAACAGGTAAATCCTCTAGATGATAAGTGTTTCAAGACAGCTTTCTTTTCAACTTATTGCAGTTTTTCTTGGGTATATGTTTTATTGTATGTGTTTGGGGTTTCTTGTCACAGCATTGGACCACGATTGCACAAGTTGTTCATGATATTCTTAAGGGCTACCCTCGTTTGCGATTAACACATGGCAGGAAGGTAAACTTATAGCTTCGAGCTTGCATGTTTTCCTCATAATACCGTATGAGAGGAAGCCTTGAGCTTACCATCTAACATGTTCTTTCTGATACTATTTAGGTTTTAGAGGTCCGTCCAGTGATTGATTGGAACAAGGGAAAAGCCGTTGAATTTTTGCTTGATTCTCTTGGTTAGTTGTCTTTCCTCTGTGTAAACGTTAGTTACGTTTGTAGTTGACCGGTGCTTTAATACTGGAAGTCCTGTTTTCCAAATTATACAGGCCTTAGTAACTCTGACGATGTACTCCCGATCTACGTTGGAGATGATCGAACCGATGAAGATGCTTTTAAGGTATATAAATAAATGGTAGTTCATTTGTTTATGCAAGGGCTCAAAAAAATTTCGCTTTTAATTGGATACTCATGGTGTTTCCACTGTCATGGCAAACCAGGTCTTGCGTGAAAGCAACAAAGGATTTGGAATTCTAGTGTCGTCTGTGCCCAAAGACACCAATGCCAGTTACTCCCTTAAAGATCCTTCGGAGGTATAAACTTAAATTGACGTTTGTTTTGTCGACTCTAATACGTCTTTCATTTGGGTCCTTCATTTGGTCCTCGCTTATCTAAACACGTTTGAGGTTGGGAATCCGCATTGTAGGTCATGGAGTTTCTCAAGTCCCTCGCAAGATGGATGAAGTTAAGTGAGGCTCAGAAGATCGAGCAGTGACCGTCTTCGCATCAAAGTACACAACCCCCGTAGTACTAAGCTTCTAACAAATAAAGCGGAAGGTGCAGATAAAAACGAGCGACGCACTGTTGGGTTCATCGTGTGTAATCAGCTGTTCTGTTGGCTCGAAAAAGCTTGGCCTCTTCGATCCCTTTTTCCTACTAATGAGTAATTACCGGCGTATATGTCAAGAGATCCGCTTTCATTTTTCTTTTTTAAATTCCGAATGGGGGATTTTATGTTTCTCTGTATAGCTCTCCATGAATATATAGAGTATATATAGGTCCTTACCAATTTGTTAATAACTTTTTTAAAGCTTCATTTGTCTATTATTTATTTTTAGCAAATTTACTTTTCTTTACTAATTATTTAATTTGTTTCTTCCATAAGTCCTGAATGACAAAATTGTCTTACTTTTATTTTTCTGTTTAGTGTTTTTTTTTTGTAACTAGCTTAGATGTTCAAGTTGAGCAAGGATTCGTCAGCCACCTGAATGGCACATCCAAGTTCCTCTCTCCTTTTAACGTTAACATTCTCTCACCTTCAACGTTACTTTTTGTTCCAAAGGTCACAGCCTAAACAGTTTCGTCATTATTGATATCATTTGAATAAAAGCCTAGAAATACAAAAAATGATATAAAAATTGGAAATTAATTTTAAATATCTTTTGAATAAAAGTATATAATTACAAAAAAAATATGATAAAAATAAAAGTTACAGATGAGATCACGAGAGGATATATTAGTTAAGATTGGTTTCCATTTGTTTCTCCATTTTCTAGTAAGTTAATTCAATATCCAATGAGAAATTGAAGTTGGTAACAAAAAAGAAACGAACGAGGGACAAGTTTTCAGTTAAGAGCAAGATCGCACGTTCCTTTGCCCTGGGTACCCCTGAGGCCCAACCTAAAGCGACGTTGTTCCGTCTTTCTTTTCGTTTTCCCTCGCTTCTGCTAGCAAAGAACAGACATTTGAGAATCAGCCGTCAGCCTCTAAAAGTTAAAGCTGCAGGAACGGAGAGAAGGACCAGTTCGGTTAGCGAAGGAAAAAAGAAGAATAGATATTGGAACAAGTTGCTTGGCGTCGTAACGAGACTCGGCAGCTGTTTTATCATTTGTTCATACAAGGCTGCTGGTTTAGATATCGCTGCCATTTTTATTTTTTTTGAAGTCTCCCGAAGGTACTTCTCTCGTATAGAGAAATGTATCTGTAATCTTATATTTCCTATTTTCTTCTGATCGAATTTATTTTTAGCTTTATTTATTTATTTTATCTAAAAATGGTGTTCGAGGTTCTGGCTTTAAGCTTGTTCCAGTTGCCCAAGCCAAACGGACGGGAGAGGAGGGGGGGGATAGTTGAATGCTTTCATTTTCCCTTGATTCTATATTATAGTTGTTTCAAACGCAAATAATTAATAAGTCGTGCGATCATATTGGAATTCCTTCAGCTTGTATTTGCTGCTGGTTCATCTTTTTCAACCTCGAGAAAGCAGCGTTCTCCGATCTTGATTCTGATACTCTTTGCTCTTGAGCTACAGCACTCTTCATTACTTTGATTTTCATCTTGGTTCTGAAGCAGGAAAGTTCTTCTGGAGTCCCCTAATCCTGTCTCTCACTTTTTTTTTTTTTCGTCTCTTTTTATTAAGCTTTGGTTTTTCTGTAGATTATACTTTAAACTCTGAGCGTTCCAAATGAACAAACTATCCTGGTTGATTGGACAATTTCTATGCACCTTTTATGGTGCGGTCTACTTGTTTGACAAAATTTGTATGTGAAGTCTGTCGAGATAGCTATTTAATTTTGAAACAAATGTCTGAAATTGTACTGCTTACCAGTCTGGCAAGGATATAGCAGAGAAAAGTAAGAAGTAATGCCGAGCTTAGGAGGTTTTTTAACAAGACGGTCTTCTCGTCTTTGTCTTCTTTCTCATCTGAGAAATCTTGCCGCCATACCGGACTGTGCTGTAAGCGATGAGTTAAAAAACCAAGTCAGTTTCTGAATTGCTAATCTTTTCAGCTTCTTAATTGATTAGTTATTCTATTATGTCCCTTGATCACCTTTTTCTCATTTCAGGTGTTAGTCGAAGGTAAAGGTACTTCAAGAACTGCAATTCTGAATAGGCCCTCTGCTCTAAATGCTCTGACCACTGTTATGGTAAGTCTCTTTTTTCATACTTTCACTTCCTCTTCCTAATCTTCCTTTCATATATTTTTTATTTTCGCATATAAAGAATTAATTGTTTCGCAATATTATTTAGGGTGCTCGGTTGAAGAAGTTATATGAATCATGGGAAGAAAATCCTGACGTTGGTTTTGTTATGATGAAGGTACTGATATTGAGTACACTAGAAAGTGAGATTTTTTTTTAAACATCAATGAGTGGATATTTTTAATAGTATTGTTTTGTTATCAATCACACAAGCTGGTAACAAACTTAGCTTCTTTTTGGATATCTGAAGGGGAGTGGCAGAGCATTCTGTGCTGGTGGTGATGTTGTCTCTCTTTACCAGTTAGTCAATGAAGGTATGATAATATCTTGACACGTTACCCTTCTGGTTTTGGGTAGGAATGGGACATTCCTGGTCAAATTGAACAAATGAAGGTTGGCACTTTCTCTGAAGGATGCATAAATTGAACTAGAATCCTAAAATAAGCCTCTGGTAGGTTAAACCCTCAGTTAAATGTGCTCTCAGAGAAAACAAAATCTCAGTTAAATGACTTTAGGCGACATTAACAGCTTTAGGATGAAATGCTGTGTTACTTTTCCATTGATTGTTGACCTAAAGTTTTTATAGCTGTTGCATGCTATGAATAGATGGTTTCAAGTATATTTTAAAACTAAATTATATATATATGACTTATAGGAAAAAAACCATTTTGTTGGTTTATTGGAAGTTTTGTTGATCATTGGCTGGATTTTTAGTTGATCATCTTGTGTTGAACTTATCCTTATTATTTCGTTGTTTTGTTTTTCATAACGTGTGTTTTGATGACAGTTGGTCCAATGCCACAGTAAGAATGTAACATATAAAATTATAATCTCTCAATATGACCTAATGTACTCTAACAGTAAGAATAGTCAGTTTCTGGGAATCTAAACTGAAGTCACTTTTGGCCTGAAGCTTGAATTTAGGCACCCTTTAGGAGTTTCTTGTCCTAATCACCGTAGTCATATTCTGCAGTAAGCACTATTGTTCTCTATTTTCTGGTCCCATAGGCAAGATTTCAAAAAAAAAAAAAAAAAAATGACACGGTTCTTTTAAACATGTCTTGTAATCTGTAGCATGTTTGATGCAGGGAAGGTGGAAGATTGTAAAGAATTTTTCAGAACATTGTATAAGTTCATTTATCTTCTTGGCACATATTTGAAACCACATGTAAGTTTTCTTTCCTTTTTATTTAAATATTCATGTATGTCTTCTATCTAAAATGGAGTTTTAAGTGAAGCTGAGCATAGCTCAGTGGTAACACCAGAGGGATGTGTTGCGGAGGTCTCGAGTTCGAGTCTCTTGGAGTCTGAAGAATTAGGCTATTGCAGCCACAGTATTGTAATCCGTCTAAATGAAGTGATATAAATATCTTCAAAAAAAAAAAAAGTGAAGATCCTGAAATTTTGATCACCTTATGTGCAGTATTCTTTCATATTTCAGTATAATTTTTGCTTAGATTTGTAACATATGTTGGAATCTACAGAAAGAAAAGAGAAAAGAGAAGGGTTCATATATTCTTCTTCCTTAGTTATAATTAAAAGAATTCAAAAGTTATTTCCATGTCATTGCACCTCATAGATCTTAGGAATCTAGTTTTTAAAGGAAGATACCTTCATGAAAAAATAAGTAAACTTAATTATACCTTCCCACAAACCCCCTCGAGGTAGATCCTATAGCTCCAATTTATTATAAAGTTAATCTTTCAAATCTTATTTTTATAAAAAATGCAAAATTTAGTCTTAAATTATTACTGTATGCAGATTAAAAAACTTTCTGACTAAAAAAATTTCTGACTTTCGTGACTTTAGTAGTCTTTGGCTTCTAAAGTTGCCCTTAGTGGATGTGCATGCACATGCACATTAACTTTTGTCTCTTTCTCCCTCACAAATTGGTTTGTACATTGCACTGTTCTCAGCTTGTAACACAGAAAATAGAAATTGCAGCAATCATACCTCCAAAGCGCCAAATTATACAGAATGATATTTAAGTGCTTCTCCTAAATTTTGAGTGTGTAATGTCTTAATTACTAAGGACTACATTAACATGGGAATGTGGTTTTTCAAGGACATTAGTATCCTGGAAACTAGTGTCATCATGCGCTGACTCTGTTAGCATATTTGAAATTTCTTGCAAATTTAGAGCACAATCAGATACATCTCGAGAAACTTGACAAGTTTATCTTGTTTGCAATTTGTTTAGTGGATTTTTTGGTGCTTGTTTCAATTATTTTTTCAGGTTGCTATTCTGGATGGTGTCACCATGGGGGGTGGTGCAGGAGTTTCTATTCCAGGCACATTTCGTGTGGTTACTGATAAAACTGTATGAGTACATTTTGATTTAATTATCACTGTTCATTTTTATTTTCCACCACCTTTGGTTTTCAATTGCTAGGTGAATAGGTATTGAAAGAGATGGAATTGGTTAGATTTTTTCAGTTTAGTAATTTATTTTTAATATATTTGGAGAATAATGATGACTTTATTAGCTCAGGACTAAGGATACAAGGGCTTTGTCAAATTTTACAGCTTGTAACAAGTAGCATTAAGTTACGGGCAGCAACAGCCCTACCATTGATTGTCCCTAGATACACCACTTTCGATTATGCTATCTGCCACTGGATTTGCAGACCTTGAAATATGTTCTCGTTTTGGCATGTCATGGAACACCAAGCAGCTCTCTGGTTTTGCAATGGTTGGTGTGAGTGAGCTGTCAGCTGTGCAACATTGATGACAGAAGAATTGAGAGAGGAGCCTGTACCAAGAAAAACACTTCCAAAGAAGCTAGGAATGTAATCCGTCACTGTTGTTTGTGTTATTATTATCGTTGGCCAGCCTTCTGATTTGGAAGTTGTCAGCCAGTAACCTTTTTTGAACTGAATGCCATTTACCATTTATTTGGTTTTTTCATGGGTTTGTTATCTGTATACCACAGATATCTTTGCGTGAATAATATAAATAAATGCCTTTATTAAGTAGTTCTTTTTGGTTAAACACAAATTGCAGGTTTTTGCCACTCCAGAAACCCATATAGGTTTTCATCCTGATGCTGGAGCTTCATTTTATCTATCACATTTACCTGGTTACTTAGGTACTTGTTTCTACTGTTCAACGTCTATTAATGTTATCAATGCCTAGTTAATGTAAGCGGCTCTTTCTGTAGGCCATGTAGTTTTTCAGTCAGGCTAAATATTGTTTGAATGACCCTTGACCTTAGTCCTAGTTAATTCTTACAAGATATTTGTACAGTTTGACTTTTGAATCTTATAGGACTCTGCTGGTGCATTGTATTTGTATATATTGTGCTTATTCAACCAAAAACAATATTGAGTAATGCTAAGCCTACTGTGCGAAGTACCTGAATGGGGTACTTTATTGACGTGGATGCCACATGTTGAGAAAACCGTGGCATTATTAATTACATAGCATGGTGGGCCCCATGTTCCAACGCCAGCAAAGTACCCAATTCGGTACTTTGCACAGTACGCTTAGTATTTTCCAAAAATATATAAAGAAATTATTGGTTTCTACTTCACCATCGATCTATTAGAAACAAAAGTGTATTGAGAGCAAATTTAGCATAAATGCTACACAATCTCGGTTCTCTATATTGAAATTATTTGATAGATAGAGACTCAGAAATAGGTTAACATGATACAGTTCTAGACTTGTAGTTGAACACATTGTACCCAATATAAATAAGGTGTCATTTGGTAAACATGCATTACATCTACCGCATGAGGACTTATAAAATATATTGGATTCAACATTCCTCAAGGTTCCTTTCTCTTTTTGTTGGTTGAGAAACCAAAGCTACTCCATTTTTTGGATTGTTGTATCTGGATAAGTTGAATTGAGCTCTATAAATGGTGTATGTTAGCTTAACCTACTATTGTCTTGACGTTTTAAGCTATTAATGTTTTGATGTGGAGCACAAGGCTTGGATTTACAGATTACGATTTTTTGAGTATGATCATCAAAACCTATTTTATTTATGTCAGGTTTTGTATTATCTATCAAAATTTTTGGAGATGTATGTATTGATGTATTTATACAATCTTAAGAGAGAAGTTTATAACTGGTGTGCTTGTAGGGGAATACTTGGCTTTAACGGGAGAAAAACTTGATGGAGCTGAAATGATTGGATGTGGCCTTGCAACTCACTATTGTTTGAATGCAGTTAGTACATCACCTATTTTTTTTTTTTATCTTACAAATTATGTTTGATGGTTTTCTTTTTTAACTTTTTCTTTGTTTCTAAAAAAAATGGTTATGACTGTGATATCATTTGATAAGTATTTTTATAATATTATTCTCTTTAACAGAGGCTTGCTACTCTTGAAGATCGTCTTGGTAAATTAATCACAGATGATCCTTCGGTTATAGAAACAAATCTCGACCAATATGGTGATTTGGTGTACCCACATAAAACAAGTATTTTCCGCAGGTGATTTTAGTTCTGATAGTGTTGCATGTTCAAATATGTGTTAGTTCTCTATATCTTCATCATACTAAAATTAGTTTGAGTTTTACTTATGTTGGCATTACATGATTCTTCCTTTTATTTTTCAGAGTTGAAGCTATTGATAAATGTTTTGGGCTTGAGACGGTTGAGGAAATCATTGATGCGTTGGTAACATTACTTCTTGTGTGGAGATCGTCCATTCGTTAGTTTAATATTTATAAAAATGGTTCACAGCATACAACTAATCTACATCTTAAATTTATGTATTGATTTCTTGTTCAGGAAAGTGAGATGGCTAAGTCCGGTGAAGAATGGGCTTCTTCAGCACTCAGAAAACTGAAAAGCCCTCCCCTTGTTTTTGAAAGTTTCCTAAAATCTGTGAGTGATGCATATCAGAATTAGTGCATGGTTCGATGGCATTTGCAAGCTGCTACTTATTGATTTCACATACTTCTATGGGATATAGATCCGTGAGGGTAGATATCAATCACTAGATCAATGTCTTGCTCGGGAGTACCGGATGTCGCTCCATGGCATCTCTAAAGTTGTGTCAAATGATTTCTGCGAGGTATACAAACTGAATTCTAACTCTTAATGAAAGTGTGTTAGTTTAACTTAGAATTTGACCTTATGGCGGTTCTACTCAGGGTGTACGAGCGCGTTTGGTGGATAAGGACTTCGCCCCGAAGGTACTTTTAGTAATTGTTCTTATGAAGAGAATAATGCCTTAATTTTCTTTGAGATGGTAATTAGTAATGATGATTTTGTGATATTAATTTGTAGTGGGATCCTCCATGTTTGGAAGATGTGTCGAAAGACATGGTGGACTACTATTTCTCACCATTTGGCGAGTTCGAGCCTGGATTAAAGCTGCCCACAACAATTCGAGAGGCATTCATATGATAGCAGACGCTTGAGGTTTTCAAATTCATTAACCTTAAAACCTGTTATTTTTTTTTAAAATATTTATGTACATGCCAAAACCGTCCGTCCCCAGATGAAACCTGAATTCAAGACCTGAAATTTAAAATCCCCCAGTTACTAAACACCAAGCCAGAGGCTCTGGTCAGTGGTCACAGATCTTTTTTGGTTCTAATTTAACGCAAAATAAGATGACTTTTATACTTTTTCTACGTATTTCTTTTCTTGAGTTCTTTCTTTTATTTTTCGTATCCTTTTTACAATTCACTGAATCTCATTCATCTTTTGTTTGTTTTTTGTTTGTTTGTGTTTTTTTATCGTTTTTTTGTAGGTTGAAATCTTAGAGGAATCGACATTGTTTACAAGCATCTAATCTATAACCATTTTAGAATTACAATAAAAACGAAGATGTGAAGTGGGAAGGCCACTTGATATAATCTTCAAATTTATAAGGTTGCTATTTTACCATATATGCTAATCTTTTGTTATTGAAAATGCTGCCAAAGGAAAACGTTGCAAAAAAAAAAAAAATGAATGATCCTATTCTCGTGAGATGATTGCTTTGCTTCCTTTTATCTTGCCACTCCAAAAATTTTAAATTTATAATTTTTATGCTTAAAATTAGAAACATTTATGAAATTGTTATACGTATATTCGGTCTAAATGTGACCTGTTCCTAACCTGCCCAATGACGCGTTTTTACAATATGCCATGCATATGATTTAATCTAAATAATGTTAAGTATAATTTATGAATGAGTAGTTAATAATTATTTTGTTAGTTTATATATATTTTAATTTATTTTCTCTTTTGTTCTTAAGTTTTTAAGTTGTAGTTTGCCGATTCTTAACCTTGTTACCGTGATAAAATAAAATCTCCCATAAAAGCATTAGAGTTTAGAACGGACAAGTTTTCGTCTAATCAGAGCTTTCTCATATCATAGCACTAATAAAGTGTGAGTATAGTTTTTCAATAAAAAAAATTGCACAAGGGGAATGCCAATATGGTTTAACACTTTAATTTATAAGAATAATGTTACGAGTATAATACTGTTTGCGTATATTGCGTCCAACCCTTGCCATTTAATACTGGTACTTCAATTTCTGCTATTATTAAATGGCATGTGAGGGATTTTAGGGAGATGTATACAAACAGTATTATATGCGTAGTATTATTTAAGATATTTATTATATTTATATAACTTATTTGTAAAATAAAATGTCTAAAGGAAAAATTAGAGGGTAAAAAAAGATAAGAAAAATAGATATTCCCCACTAATGCAACAAATATATGCTGAAAAAACAAATGAGGTCTGATGAAGAATCCAAAAATTCCCTCTTGAGTGGGATATTCACAGATGATTTTTCCCTTAAAGTTTTATGATAAATTTATTTGAAAGAAAAACATCCTGAGTTGAAGCCTATAACTTGGGGTCGCTTAACACTACAAAATTGGAATTTTACTGAAAATGATATTCCACAGAGAGAAATCTCCTCTTCCACCATCAGATTTCAAAGTTTCGGACAGTGGTTGAATAATTTCTTGAATATATTTTATTAAAGCGTGGAAAAAAGCTGCATTTGCCATTTTACGCTTTAATAATTGGATTATATCCAAATGTCCAGGTCTCTGACTCTCTGTTACGAGTATGAGGTGGGCTTCAAATCAGCACATGCTCTGTGCAATCGTGGGATCATTCCGGGAGATGTTGTCGTCATCATAAATCGTATCGAAGAGTAGATCGATCTTCGTCTACTTCTCAACTGGTGAGGTAGAGGGGTGCGGTCCGGAGGAAGGTCTTTAATCTTTTAACGATGGGAACTGTGAATCTCAAAGCCGAAGAACTCAGTCAAGTTTGAAGTAGATTTTTTTCATTTTTTCCTTTATTTGTAAGCTGATTCAGGGTCTTCCGCCAAAATGGTGGATCCGAGTCTTGAGCTTCAAGAGGCGGGATGGGAGGAATTAAGAAAAGAAGCCAGGAAGATAGAGGGAGATCTTGATGTTAAGCTCTCTTCATACGCTAAACTCGGCGCCAGATTCACTCAAGGAGGTAACTGCTCTTTCCCTCTCTTCCCTTCGTGCATTATACGCGAAAGTTTCTCACTTGTACTCGCGTTTGGGTCACATTATTCTTTTCCATCCATGCTGGGGAAATTAGAATTGTGGATCCAATTTTTCTTTGTCCGCTGATGTAATTGTTGGTATACGCTGTTTTATTGTAACTGGTGCTTTGTGCTTTGGCAATGCGGAACTATTTGAATATTGAAGAGGGGATGGTGGTCAGAGTTTTTATGGATGTCTGGGTTGGGTTGATGCAGATGCTGGGTCACCCACGGTTGGATCAAGCAGATCCTGGAAGTCCATGGAAATGGAAATTCAATCCCTTCTAGAGAAGCTTCTTGACATAAATGATTCGATGAGTCGCTGTGCTGCATCTGCGGCTTCTACTACGTCCGTCACACAAAAGCTAGCTAGGCACAGGGACATATTGCATGAGTATTCGCAGGTCGAGCAACTTAGCTTTGATTTTGTCCAGCAATTTAGTTGTGATTTTGCTCAGGCTGTCAATCTTAAATCCTTTTGCTCTGATAAGTTGTTGTAGTATCGTCATAGTTTGGTTGAAATGATTGACCTGCGTGATGTTAGGAATTTAGAAGAACAAAAGGAAACATAAACTCCATGAGGGAGCATGCGGAGCTTCTTACTTCTGTCAGAGATGATATAAGTGAATATAAGGTGAGCAGATATTTCACTGCCAAACAAATTATTTAGTTTATTACTTGAACTGTTATATCGTTACTAAAATCTCTTGCATTTTACTTCACATTAGGCATCTGGGAGTATTTCACCAAGAATGCAATTATTACGAGAGCGTTCAGCAATACATGGGAGCATAACACAAGTAAGATTACATCTTTATCATGCATAACATCCCTTGTTTCCTGGCTCTGGACTCGTAGATAACTAAGACTTTCTTTTTGGTTCTATACTACTGATTAATAAATTGTGCCTTCTTTAAATCCGACCGCTTTAGTTAAGAAGGCTTTATCTTTCTCAAAGAAGAAAAAGAAGGCATGGTTTATTATTTAAATATCAAGGCAGAGAGGGAAACAGATGGTGGGGACTAAAAATGAGAAATCAAAACTTGAACAGATGAATTAAGACCCTGAGAACTATAATTTTTTATAAATAGGGTAGTACTGAGAAATTTTATGAGTTGTAAGAAAAAACATTGATGCACTCCTTTTTCTTCTTCCTTGGAATCCCATGCAGCAATTATTGTTTTGTCCTTGGTACATGAAAGCTTCTGTCAGTATCAACCTATCACTCCTATTATGCAGGATATTTTTGAAAACAAAAAAACAGTCATGTATAGGTTGTGAAAAAGGTTTTACCTTGTTGTCTGTCCAGGCTTGGGCCTGAAACCTGAACTCTAAACGGGTGAAGTTAGTAAGTAACATTTCTAAGAGACATAAGGGAAATTCTCTTAGACATATAATTGCAGAAAATAATTTAAATGTGTAACAAGCATAAAGAAACATTATATTTATATACAAATTGGTTTTAACCGAAATTATCCATTGATTCACGTGTGTATATTAGAACTTTATTTTATTTCGACCTAGTACTTTGTTTTGCACTGAGAAAGACATATAACCTGAGGTTTTATAAATATTGTTTTCAAGTACCAGACAAGGTCAAATTAGTTGTTTAAAAGTCGTCAGTACACCTCAAAAACTTCCTGCTGAAGTTTTAAAAACATTTTCTGGAGTTTTTGCGAATAGTTTCTTTTTAACTCTACAATTCGATTCTTACTGTATATGATTTTCCAGTAGCTGTCATCAAAGATTTTGAATGTTTTCAGGGCATTGTCTTGATACTGAGATAAGGATTATTTGAATTTATGTGTTTCTCTATTCCCTTTTTCATTCTGGACTTGCAAATGAGAAAGTACCTGCTCTTACATGTTTGCGCTCTTTTTGCCATTCGGTATCAGCCTTAAGTATATTGAAGCTGAAGAGTAATGTGTCGAATATCAGCAATTTGACCTTGCAACATGGAATCACCAGAATGATATTACTGCCCTCTTAAGGCAAAAGGTGAATTAGGTGAAAGGTGAATTAGGCGAGAGGTGAATTAGGTGAAAGATGAATTAGGCAAAAGGTGAATTAGGCGAGAGGTGAATTAGGTGAAAGATGAATTAGGCAAAAGGTGAATTAGGCGAAAGGTGAATTAGGCGAAAGGTGAAATCGGTCAAACCGCTTTCATTGGCTGAATTGGACCAATACAATTTTTTCTATGGCAAATATTTGGGATGTCAAATTGGCACCCTACCCATTTCCTGTCTTAGCCCTTCACTCGTTTTTAGGCATCCAAGGAAGGGTATTTGGACCCTAATTCTCAAACGTTTTGACCACCAACTAATTGGCAAGTCAACTCTTATCCTTCAAAGGTAGAACCACCCTCATCGATCCACTCTGGCTAGCATTCCAACCTCAATGGCTAACCACACTGAGGCCATCCAGAGGAGGTTCCTATGGAGAAGTTGTTCGTTGGTCTTTAGATACCATCTAGTAAAATCAGGAGAAGGTCTGAAAGTCAAAGGCCTTGAGTGGCCTTGACATTTGAAGAACTTGACAACTGAGTTCTTTGCACCATTCCAAATGGCTTTGAAAATTTGGAAACAAAAGAAACAACTTGTGAAAAACATAATCATAACAGATATCACTTCATAGATCCCTTGTGGCTCCTTCCTACCAGCCTCCAACTCACGACTCTAGCCTTTGAAAAGCCATATATAGAATGAAACCATAGAGTTTTCCATGCACATCAATAAAACAGACATTGCGTCCTTACTGGCATGATGTCTGGGTCAGAAGCACCAGATTGACAGCTGCCTACCCACCCTTCTTAGCTTGTTAACTAAAGCATCTATGACTATTCAAGAAGCCCTGGGTGGGGACAGTCATCCCTTGTTCGTGAAAGCTCCATCTGAGGAGGGGTCCTTTGGACATGGAAGCAATTGTGGCTTCAAGCCTCCACTTTTTGCTGGACTCTCAGTATACCAGGGGAGATGGGTTGAACTCCATGGATTGGAATAGGGACATCTGCAAAGCCTTTGCTATGCCATACCAGTAGTCTTTCTTATGTAGCTTTGGATAGGCCTCCGTACCCATCAGGCCAAGGTGTGATAGATTCTGACTCCTAAATTTATATATTTCATCTGGTGTGCCATGAAAGAAAAAATTCTCTCATCTGACCAACTATCTAGAAGATGCCAAGAAGTAGAGAACCCTAGCTGTAGGTTGTGCCTGAACCACCCTGAGAACATCAGTCATATCCTCCTTTACTGTCCTACCTTCAAATAAATTTGGAAGGTTTTTCTGAAAAACTTGGGATCCAAGCTTATTTCCCTAGATCTGTAATCAACCTTGTATTCCAAGGGGGTCGGTGGTAGGAACTTTTGGGGTACCACAATTGTGGCCGTTACTTGGAATATTTAGTATGAGTGCAATAGGAGAATTCTAAGAGGTAAGACCATCCCTTTGGGATTTATCATTGAAAAAACAATGTGTAGCGTACTTTTTTTAGGAGAACAAATGAAGGAAACTTCACATGTTAATAGTTTCGTCATTAGGAGAAATTGGTGGTCTATTATCCATTTAAATCCATACTGTATCTCCCAGCTGGTGCTGTGGTTGTCTCCTGTAGATAATTGGGTAAAGCTAAACTTTGACTACAACCCAATTGGGAATCTGGGTCCAACATGTGGAGTTGTTTGGCATTCTAGTGGGTCAGTCCTTGTATGCTCTATTCTTTTTGGCCAATGTGACTCAGTGACAGCAAAACTCAGATTTTTTGCCAAACTCTTTTTTCTTCTTCAAAGTGAGATTGGACTCTGCCCTGATCATATTGTGGGCATTGGGGAGCAAAGCGCCTCCTTGTGGACATCTAGTTTATTTTGATCAAATTGAAGATATTTGTAGTACCAGGAATGTCAGCTGGCAGCATGTTCCTAGAGGCTAATAAGCTTGAGGGATAGTCTTGCTAGGGAAGGGGTGACACGTTGATACCTTACTTTCTGACTATCCTTGCCAACTATCTGACTTTCCTCCCTAGGGGGAGTTTTTCTTTTTTGTTCTTTTTTCGTTGTACTCGGGGCTTGCCCCTCCTCTTGTATAATCTCTTTTGGGCTCTTAATGAACCTCTCTTCATATTCTTAAAGAAAAAGGAATTATTATTGCTTCTGTACAGAACTTCTGGGGATTTTCATCTTGCCCTTGACCACCTCATATCAGTTCAAGTGCAGGAAAAAGCATAGGGGAACAGCAATTTGGAATCAGAAGTGATGCTGAAACTCCTGAAGTATCCTCTATAGAACCTTGCTGAAACAAATAATATATTGCAACACTTCCAGTTAGGTTTATGAATGAATTATAAAGCATTTAAAACCAACCAGATTAGGAAATGTCAAATTGTTAAAAAATACTTTTGATGACTTCATATATAGGACTTGATTTAAGATTCAAAATTATCTGAAGTTATCTAAACAAGCAAAATATTACAACTAATCTCAGGAGTTTCAAAAAAAAAAAAAACTATAAATTATTAAAATCTTCTCTAATCCTCTAACGCCAGAGAAATTGCTGCAGAGACAGCTTCATGTTAGGTTTTATGACATAATGGGAAATTACATAAGGACATTTGGGTAATGAAGGAATCGGGTATGAAATGAACATTACTTATGTTTGGTCTAAAAGGAAAGGGCAAAGCAGGTAATTTTACCTCATTAGTTGAATGTTTATCAGAATGAAAAAAAAATAATCAGCCAATCAAGCCAAATTGACACCATTAACTTGAGCCCTTCTTAAGAAAGTTGCCACTTTCCTTTTCTAATACCATTTCATGGCATAAATATTTTCCCATTAGTCCTGGGCTCAAGATGGTTTATCCTCACTACATCTTGTAGTGGACGATTGTTTTGCAGTAGTCTTTCCTTGGTGAATTTACCTTTTTCTGGGTATTTTCCTAGTAAAATTATTTAATTATTTAAGAGGATGAAACCATCTCAATTGACCTCTTTTGTTTTTGTCTCACCCACTTTTCCTTTTTTTGTTTAAGCTAAGGCTCAATGATTTCCCTGGTGGGTTTTACTGTATGAAGACTGAAGGTCTTACAAGCATTAGTGAATCATACATGTTTTCTGTGAATAGTATCCGTAAAAATACTTCAGAAGAAAAAACGAAAAGAAAATTCACGACAGATTATGTTCTGGTTACCCTTCTAAGTTTCCTGTATTTCCGTATGTCACACGGTTATATATCTCCACCCTATTCAATCATCAATGTTTATCTTAATATTGCATGCCCATCATGATTTTTTGAAAAACGGTCTCTTCAGTTTCTCTGTTCTTTTTCTTGTCAAGCTTGGTAATTTTGACTCTTGGTACTCTTGGTCTTCATCTGAACTCAAGGCATTTTTATGTTCTTTTGTTGTTCACATTGTAACGAAGGCATGCCCTTGGTATTTGTGACCCTTTATTTTCTTTACATATGTATGCAATCTCTTTGTTCATGAGAGGCTGATAGTTTGCTAAGAAGGTATCTGGAGCCCTCGGTCCCTTATCCAGAATTCTTCTCTTCTCTGAATGTCCCTTGTCCACGACCTTCCTCTTCTTTTATGCTATTTCCAGCCCCCCTCCTTCCCCATCTCCCCTCTAACAAATCCTAACAGAATTTTGACCCCTTTTTGTGTGTTGGGTCAATCGATTACCCCCTGTCCCGTGCCTCCTCTCCTACCTTTTTAATTAGGGGTCTAACAGTATACCAAATGATCTTCCAGCTTTCAGATTTTAATCTATTTGAGAATTTAGAATTAGGATGATGCGGGCTTCATATTAATGCATTCTCTTTGTTCTTGAACTGAGAGTGATAATCACTTAAACATGTTTGTTGAAGCACCTTTATATATCAGATAGAAATGCTTCAAGTCACTTTTTAAAGCCTTAGCAGTTAAGGTTTCATAATATGACTGGGTTAAATCTGCATAGCTCTAAATCTGTCGAATTGCTCCATGAAAGGATGCTGGATTTTCATGTTGTTATTTCCCCACTTTTCATTGTCATTGTGCTAATTGTAAATGTATGTTGCAGATAGATGATGTAATTAGTCAAGCTCAGACTACCAGGGCTGTCCTGGGTTCTCAAAGGACCTTGTTTGGAGATGTTCAAGGGAAAGTTAAACAGCTGAGTGACAAATTTCCTGTCATCCGTGGCCTTTTGGGTATGTTTCGTTTTGACTCTTGATAAACTCATGTCGCATATTAGCCTTTCGGAGTCAATTTGTCAATGATCACGATCTTCTTTGCAGGAGCTATTAGGAGGAAGCGTTCAAGAGACACACTGATTCTCTCAGCAGTCATTGCTGCATGCACAATGTTCTTAATCATCTACTGGCTCTCAAAGTGAACACACGTTTTCTGATAGGGTTTAGGGTATAAGACCACAGGGCCTTGTCGATAGATCTTATTAGAAATTTTGTTGCAATAAAACAGCAATCGATTTTTGGCTCTTTGCTTTCAGTGTCTTTCAAGTTGCCTTCTGACGTGGGTTATAACAACTCAAAAAAGTACAAATATAACACAGATTTACTACATTAGGCATTTATCTACAAAAAATCAAAATTACAGGCTCTTGGTCAAAAGATGACTAAGGATCACTTAGCATCGCAAAGACCAGTGGCTGGGTCACAGAATCCATCTCTGTCGAGCAGCTTCTTGGGTGGTGCACTAAGAAGAGGGGAGGATGGAGTACCATAGGCACTTCGTCTGCTATTTCCACAACCGAGGCTGGTTCTAGTGCTCACTCCCGTGATAGGATTGACCCCGCTTGCATATTTACACAACGCCTGCAGAGATATTTGAGCCAAGAATGGATGAGGATGGGAATGCAGGATTGGAATCATAGTTATTTGTGTTATGAGCCAGAAATGTTTATGACCAGGAGCGAGCAAGTTATGACGACTCTTAGGAGAGATTTTAATAATGAGAAAGCTTTACTAATGGTCTGTCGTTTGCTGTAGCTTTTCTAGACAGAGAGAAGACCAAACCATAGTTCAATTCCACAATTTAGTTACAGTATTCTGTTGACGTAAAAGAGTTAAGATCACTTATATGTTGCCAATAATGAATCTGGCTATTTCAAGAGGTCCATGCATTCTCCAGTAATTCTGCAGAACTTCCCACTGGCAAATTCTCACGATAAAAAAAAAAAAAAAAGATTCAACCTTTTGAAATAAAGGAACCTAGTGAACTGTTTTGAACACGTTGTAGAGATTAACAGAAAAAGTACTACAGATAAATTAACGTAAAAATCATTACACCCATATTTCAACTTAGTAGAGCTCAGCCCCATGAATCCACTTCATTTAGTTGTAATCTTAAGGAACTTCATCGTTCACTTTTCTTCTCACATATAATCTTTTTGGAACTCTTCTCTTACAAGCCATGAAGTGAATTTAGCATTTCTATTGTCTTCTTGCTTTCCATTCTTTTCCATTCTTGACGTCAAACTGGATAATATTTTTGCCATAAAGAAGGCTGGTTAGTTTTGCTTACCATTTGTAACTTCTGATTTGTGCTTTGTACAAGTTTTCAGCACTCTGAACTTGGGAAGCCGTCCATCCATCTCTAGATCCTTTATAGCCTTTCATTATTAGTTTAGTATCAAGAACTCCGCAGGGTAAATTATATGTTGCAAGTTGAACTAGGTTTAATCGGAACTTTCCTTTTAAATCATGTGATATTTGAAATGGATGTATTGTAGTTCGTTACTTTCCCTAGTTTAGGGTGCAGCTAGAATCTAATTCCTATTTGAGAGTGCCCAATACTGATGACATATTTAGAGCAATTCTGGTTGTAGCTTTGTGCTTAAGAATCATCTGGCTCCTCCTCGCAACCAAAAGCTTCTAAACCGATACCACTGAATAAACAAGGTCTTATCTTTGGCTTGATATATTAAATTTTTGTATAATTACCTGTTTCTGTGGAAGGTCCAAAACCGCATCACTGAAATCAGCACCGTTGATGATTGCACCACCAAGATCACTTCTGGTGAGAACTGATCTTGCAAGCACAGCATTAGACAGATTCGCTTCATTAAGTACCTGAAAATGTCATGGAAGAATCACCATAAGCGTACTATGTTTCCCAACTACCTTCCTGTATGACACAATCTCTATCTTATTGATCATAAAATTTATTGGTAAATCAAATGTTAAAATTAGAATAGAAGGGTTGTTTACCATGCGATCCATCAAAGTGTCACTCAAATCCGCACCTGTTAGATGCCAACAAGAAAAGATCTAAAATGAAACTTAAATGATAAAGCTGATATATATGAAGTCCTTGTGTAAGTGGAGCAGACAACCATGGAAGAAAGTGGATGCTAATGAAAAGATAGCTATCACAGATAATGAATCCTTGGACATAAACTGCACACTACAAGCTCATCTATTATGCCAGTGTAGTTGCTAGATACATATGTTGGGCAATATTGAAGACGTTGCTCTCCATTAAAAAAACAAAACGGTTGAAACGGGTCTGCTATAGAAAAAGGATTCTGTGATTTGCTAGCTAGCAAAAGGTTAATCGAAGGAGCTTTAACATCTCTGCTCTCATTCAATAGCAGCATATTCAGAACACTGAGAAACAAATTCTGTACTTCCTGATTTCCAAAAGATAACCAGATAAACCTAAAAGAGTTTCACTATCAGCCAGACTTTGAAGTTCTATTAATATAAGCAGAGGTTGATGACTTTCTCATACAACAAGCATAGTAACTTGCTCGCAATCGAAGGACACAAATGCTGCAGATAAAACTCGTAATAGACCAACATAGTTCTATTAATAAAGTCATGGTTCATATTGGAGAAATACAGAATTCTCAGCTTGGACTTTCAACAACAATGTAATGAACCCCAAGAGTGGCACCTCTCCGGTCTTCCTCCAATCTACATGAGAAAATGTTTCAAACATCCCAAAAAATTTTGAAGTCCTCTTCATCTTTTTTTTCTATGTAATCAGATATCAGGTGTTGATTTTAACTGGAGAAGTCGTTTTATCCATTACTTGTTCTCTCCAAAATACATGATGTAAGTCCCTATTTCTTCTTTGCAATTTAAGAATTAGTCATCACAACTAACTTATGCCTTGGATTTGCTCGGTTCTGTACATTCTATATATAGTTAAACAGTTCAGATAGGTAACATTGCTGTTTAGTTTCCCACACGTAATTATTAAAGAGCTTCTTAGCATTTGAATAACCAAGATTTCGACATCAGTAAGAGGATGATTATCATCCAATTGGCTTCTCAGCTCTCATTAGTTCTGCCTAGTCCGAAGTTCTGAAGTTTTTCTTAAAAGATTTTACTTGCTTTCTAGAGTTCACAAAAATAAGTTAAACACAGATCTCATCATTTTGCCATGAAAATACAAAAAAAAAAAAATGAATTTGATGAAGGCTCGACTGGAATGGCACTATCAAACATTTGTTCACTAAATATACACAGGAAGATACATGCTTCAGTCGATGTAATTACCTGAAAAGTTTGCTTTATATGCAACAGCCTTCTCAAGGTATGCACCATTGAATGTACAACCACTGAAATCAGATTCTCTCATATCAGCAGAAGTAAAATTAGCACGTCTGCAACAAATAAGCAATGCTGTCACATTTAGCAGAGTCAACTAGATCCTTAATTCCGCTCTCATATATACTCCAATCAAAGTAAAAGTTAAAGCACTGATGTGTACGAGCTCCAATTGGATTTCTTACGAAAGCCATGCTCCAGAGCAAAACGACTCGTATTAGTTACATGACTGATGAACAAGGCAGCTATACTTCATCCCTTGCCAGTGATTTGACTAAACGCTAATATTCTATTATAGAAGAACAAGAACAAGACAAGTGGGCCGCAAGTATGACCTGAAATTTTCGTTGACGTGCACGGCCTTCCTGTACTCATCCATAGATGATAAAGAAAAGAAAGAAAGAATCAGTAAGGCTGCCAAGAGACGAGAGACAGGAAGAAGAGGCAAAGAAAAGAAGAACCTGAGGTCAGCCGAACCATACTGAGCTGCGGAACCTATCCCAAACTCGCCACGTTGCTCGGCCTCAAATTTGTTCAGATCAGCAATGGCCGGCAAACCGGAGCTGAAGCTAATGACGGCAGCGGCTAACGCCGTCGAAATAACCTTCTGCCACTTCTTCCCTTCTGCATTACCCAGAAAAAGGTTGTTCTCCCAGTGTTAAATAAAGCATCTAGATGAACTGAATTGAGTAACAAAAAGGGGATTCCAATAAAATCTCGCAATTCGCTCACCGGGAGGAAGACTCTTCTCAGCCGCACCATTGCAGGCGATAACACACGGCCTCAAGCGAAGTTCTTGATGAGTACGAGCCGAAAAGGAAGAAGTAGAATTCGAATGAACAGGAAGTTTTACGGTTAAAGGAGCAATCGAGGCAAAAGCCATTGGATTTGATCGAAAAGAAAGAGGGGTAGAGAGAGAGAGAGAGAGAGAGAGAGAGAGAGAGAGAGAGAGAGAGAGAGAGAGAGAGAGAGAAAAGCAGAGAAGAGAAGAGGAAACAAAGGAAGTACACGCGTGTGCGAGGGACTCCTCCGCCACATACTCTGCTGGATGAGGGTTAAAACTTAAAACTCGGAAAGGCAGAACGCAGACGTGCCCCGCGTCAACCACACGTATGGATGAAAGAACACAGAAGCAGAAGTAATTTTCGATTTCGGGTTTAGAGGCCCAAAACCAGTAGCAGAGAATGCTTCATTTGATTCAAAACACTGCTCTGTTAACTCATTCGAACTGAGTAAGAAGATGACTTCTTCAGTTACTCCCCTTTATCTCTCTCTTGGTTTCATCTTTCTGCTCGAATATTAATATTCCCCTCTTCATTTGATCTCCTTCCTACACATCCATTATGTTCAAACTGAGAAGACAAATAATTCCCCAAACCGAACTCTCACTACTTACATGAATGAGGTAAAGATAGATTTTCCTCGCCTCCACATTATACACATGTTTGATACTTAGGCGAACTTCAATTGCCTACCGGAAGAAGCAAGCACATGATTTAATCGAGGATACCCCAGAGTAGCTCAAAATACAGAAACCCAGTTCGTGAAAAGAGAATCGGCCATCGGTTCCACCAGCGCTTTCCAAATGGATGCAAATATCTAAAGTAGCAGAATAACAGAGCCCGAATACCGAACAGGTTCAGCTGTTTGTTCAATATTATTAAAGTAGATCACTGTCAGAAACGACTCCACTGATTGAAACTAGAGAACACCCGTAAACCCATCAGAGATCGAATCAGTGTAATGGTTAAAAAGATGTTGCTGAGAAGAACAGATATATCGATCTTAGTGATGATTGATTCCTTGGTTAGGGCGGATTCTCTGAACCTGAAATATATGGGTTACAGAGGATCTCCTCATTTATCGTCCCGCGAATTGGTTCTGGAATAAAAACTCACCAAAGACGGGGAAAGTAAGATTTTTCCCGTACAACGGTACTTTTACCAAATCTCTGGGTTCCATTGGTTTCATTGCTGAGCAAGGATCACTTGATCTTTGAGCTTCGTTCCATCTCTGATTCTCATGACCTTAACCAGACAAGCATAACATCGAGAACACAACGAAATGGTAAGTAGAAGAGGAAATAAACAATACCCTCTAGGCTCAAGGAATTAGTTTTATAATACGAGTCTCATCAAATTATATCAAAGATTCAAAATAGGCTCACAGAAACTCGTTTGGTAATTCCAATTCTTTATACCACTACTCCGTTACAGAATATATACTCTTATTACTAATTCTAAAAATAAGTTTGGAATTAATGGTCACAGATCATGAGACCTCTTGAACAAGTCTTATTCATGAAGCTAGCTTCATAATTCCGCTCCAGGGCCACAAGTTGTCTTTTTTTCCCACTTAACCAAACATTCTGCTTTCTCCTCAATGACTTAAAGACTTCATTTATGAGAAAGAAGCACTTCATATACGAGTACATAGCCTAGATCACTCTTAGGTTCATAGCTTCCTATTTCAATTCCAAAACAGCTAGCCCCGCCCCCACTCCTAAAAAACCCCTAAACATTGCATTTCCTCTCGCTCAAAGTCTTTAAGGGAATTCTGGATTCTGGCTCTGGTTCTCAACCTCTTCGAGGGTCTTAAGAGACTCCCATGTGCTTTCTTCTAAAACAGTTGATAACCCTCCTCATTGCCTGGATGAACACTACTTTCTTTTTCAATGAATGGGTTATCTTCTTGTTAAAGAAAAGAAATAGCCTACCTCCTACAATCTGCAGGCACGCCAGGCAGAGAAGCATAATCGTAGAATCAGTTAGGGGAGTCTTCGGGCTCGTTTACTAAAGCCATATAAATAAAATACAGCTCAAAGTCAATCGTCCTTGCTCAGAAAAAGTAACTGAGGGGACTTGTTCAGGAAACTGGACAGCATCTGCCACTGCAACTGTAGCTGTCTAGTCAAGAAAACTAAAGCTGTTTTTGGGTATTGCTCAACAGTGATCTCAGTAAAAGAAAACAAATAATCTTTTTCGTTCTGTTATGTTGTTAATGGGTTTGAACGGATAAATGAACTACTGTGTGAATGGGAATAGTAACTTTCTCCACACCACCAACAATATGTCTGGTTTGGTAGATCTACAAAGAGGGTTTCGGATGTATGGATATAGGATCGGAAGTTCTTTGATTGATCTCCCAACCGAGAAGGCAGCATTGATGAATCAATGGATGGTTGGCAGATATTCAATTTTCAACTAGAAAATTGAAGGAAGCGAGATCCTCTTCTGGAATGAGGTATTTGTAGCCTTTTTTGCCTGCTTGAGTAGGGAGGCCGGAGAAGAGAAAGAAAGCTGAAGCATCCTGCTGGGGAAGTAGTCCTTCAATGTCATTGCTCCATCAGAACTCTATATTTCTTCCTACCTTGCTCTATACATGGACAATCATCAAGCTGGGCAGCAGCATTGGCGTCCCTTGGTGTGCCCAAAACTAGGGTATGAGAGAAAAGGAATTATATATATCCTCAGAAAAGATTAGAATGTAATAGCTTTCGAGCTAAATAATCTTCTTCCATCTTATAAAGATATATATTAATGAGTGCAACCAAAAAAAAAACCCCTTTAACCCACCTCTATTTAAGAATAGTTAACTTTAGGTCAAAATGTTACTAGTTAGACAATTACTTAACTATTGAAACATTAGATCATATACGTGTTTGAAGATATAATTCTTACAAGAAAAACCATGATTGAGTTAGGATATGAGGAACCACTTGTAGCTTTAATTGTGCAAAAATCTTGAAATATGTAAGGTCATCGTTTTTTTTAAATTAATTTTATTAAGTAAATTATTTCAATGTTATAATTAAAAAAATATTTTCCAATTACTTGATTTGTGTGGGAAAATAAAATAAGAAAATTAATGACTAGTAAAATATAGAAAAGGATAAATAAAAAACGTGTCAAAGAAATTTTGCATTATGATGATCATTATATGAATAAAATGCTCCCAACTTCAAGCCTTTGGACAGTACGGATGGCAATTAGTTATTTACGTGATCAAGTGAACTGCTAAATAAAAATAACACGAGCTATATAATTGAGACAAATTATATTTATAATTTACAAATAAACAATTAATCATATATCTTTATATATACATGATTTCTATAAATAGTTTGATGGTGTACACGTACGTCGTAGTGTTTAGTAGTGCTCCTTTACATTAAGAGAGACACACCTAGCACACGCACCTATCTGACCTACATGTTAACCTAAGCCCTTAAAAATATTTTTTTATTATAAAATTTTATTGTTTAGAGAATAAACCCTAGGCATCAATGGTTTAGATTAACAAGTGTGTGGAATAGGTATGTGGGCTAAGTACAACTAGCATTATTCTTACATTAATTAGCATATTTTATATTTCAATTATAGAAATAAATAGAGTATATAAAGAAGTAGTAGGGAGTACTAGCTAGCTCTAGAGAAGGTACGTACGTACTCCCTCCATGGAAATCACAAGAAGCCCCTGCCCGACTCCTGTAAATGATTCAGAAGTTTGGCAGCAGCAGCTAGAAGCCGTATATGTGTTACAGTGGCGAGGAAGAGAAGAAGAGAGTCACATGCAGGGGTCCCCCGTTAATTTTATGTGTGTGACGTTAGCTTTGCATGTACGAACTTTGTGCATGGAAGAGACACCCGTGCCCATCAACCCCGACGAGAAAGAAACCAAATCCATGAAAAGATTTTCTAGTGGCTAAAGGCCTCTACTTGGCCACATCTGGGACTCGACTCTCAAGTACATTGTCCTCCTCTAGCCTCATCCCCACCCTCTTTGGTCCTTCCTTCCCTCCAATTCCTATACAATTAGTATCCCACTGCTTGGGTGTCTCCCTTTGAACCCACTCTGCCCACTGAAAGCTACGTATCTCATTCTCATGTGGATGCAGAGCAGCAGCTCTGTGGAAGGACAGAGGGCAAAGAGAGAGAGAGAGAGAGAGAGAGAGAGAGAGAGAGAGAGAGAGAGAGAGAGAGAGAGAGAGAGAGCAGAGAGAGAGAGAGAGAGAGAGAGAGAGAAGGAAGTGCGGAAAGCATCTTTGGTTGATCAAGGCTGGTACATGTATTTGCAGAGAGGAAGGGCAAACACTATTTTTGAAACAGGGTGCATTTAATACCAGGCCTTCTCGTCTCGGTATCTGCCCACCATTTTCATCTCTTCCAGTACTGGGGGAGAGTGATGGCTCTATGGGTCTCCCAAATAAAACCAAGAATGCCCTTCGCAGGCTTTTCCAGAGGTGTCTTCGAAAGGACATGGTATGCATGCATATGCATGCGTACTACTCTGCCCGACCTCTTACTCTCCTGGAGGATCCAAGAAGACAAAAGGACATGCATGGGTAACTTGTCATGATCCCGGAGATATATACATATTATCGCGGGACAAAATGGGTGGACTCGGCCAGTGTTCGATGAAATGTCTTAATGAACTGAACCTATATATGCGCTGCTAAGACCTCAACTGATCAACCACCATTAATTTACAGCTAGCTAACCACTAACCAGCTTCTCAACTCATCATCGATCGTTGCATATATAAATGGCCTGCCCTCACAGACGCTCATCTAGTAGTACTGCTTCCACTCGCGACTTGGCTCCTCTCCTTATCCGGTTCCTGACGATATATGGCCTGTCTGGTTGACTTTGTGGCTCGCCTACACTGTCTGGCCGGGCCTTTCAGAATATATAAGAATTGGGAAGACAGTATATGTACAAAACCCATCTTTTATGGGGTCAAAATTTATGCTTACGAAACAGACTGTACATAGGTGAGGGACTGGAGCTGTCCTAACTTCAACTGTAGCTATATTTACCTCGCTGACACGTGAAGAGCCGTGACAGATGGGAGCAAGAAGGAATTAGAAAGCTAAGGAGAATGAAAGATTTTTCAGAAAGCAGCAAACGTAACATAGTAATTTTGGAAGCAACACGGGAATGATTTATGATCCACGAATGATGGGGGAAAAGAAGACAAGGGAATACATGTGATGTGAGCTTCTGGGTATAGCTGTTTGAGAAACAAGTTAAATTCTTGAGGCCGTGACGCCATTTTAGTGAGATATTGATGACATGGGAGTTTTTTTACTTCTGAAGGCGCGCGCATCAATATTGTCGCTCGTTTGGGGAAAATGCCATATTCTTTTGTGGAAGCTGAGAGGCATTCTGCCTGGTAAGAGCTCAGAAATGGAGAGGGGTAGCGTACTTAATTAGCAGACACAGTCCACCGCTTTAAACTATATATCCCCAGAAGAGACAGAGAGTCCATATTAAGCAGAAGAAAAAGAAATAATAAGAAATAGGAAAAAGAGGATCGGATTCAGAGGCGAGAAGAAAAAGCTAGCGCTTGAATCTGCACATAAATTGCTGTGGGTCTTCCGGGTCGGTGCGGCCGGATCCAGTTACATAAACATTAATACACGTTAGGGAAAACAAAGCAACTCTATCTCTCTCTCTCTCTCTCTCTCTGGACCTCTCTGGCTCGCTCTCTTTCTCTCTTTCTTAGGTGGAGATCAGGTGGATGGTAATTTTACGTGAAAGTGAGTTGCAGGCATCTTTCCGAGGGGCCCTGGCGCTTCCTCTTTTCATCAGCAGCTGTATGGTAATGGCAGAAGAGAGGGAATTAAAAGTAAGCAGGAAGGGGCGAGGTGGAACTATAAATTAAACACAGAAGTCCTAGAAAAGTGTGGCATATGTGCCTAAAGATAGGTGAATTAGTCTACTGAAGCGAGGAGCATTTGAAATTTAGGAAAGGACAAATGCAGTAAAGAGTCTGGGAAGGAGAGAGAAGACTCGAGGAAGATCTCTGTCGATCTGTTCTTTTCTACATGCATTTCCAGACTCCAGAGTCATCACAGCTGATCAGTGAGATAAAGAAATCTGTTGCAAATTGTGGGGGGGCAGAGAGAGAGAGAGAGAGAGCAAATGAGAGAGAGGGAGAGGAGAGAGAGAGAGAGAGAGAGAGAGAGAGAGAGAGAGAGAGAGAGAGAGAGAGAGAGAAATGAGAGAGAGGAGAGAGAGAGAGAGAGAGAGAGAGAGAGAGAGAGAGAGAGAGAGAGAGAGAGAGAGAGAGAGAGAGAGAGAGAGAGAGAGAGAGAGAGAGAGAGAGAGAGAGAGAGAGAGAGAGAGAGAGAGAGAGCAAATGAGAGAGCAAATGAGAGAGCAAATGAGAGAGCAAATGAGAGAGAGAGAGGGAGAGAGAGAGAGAGAGAGAGAGAGAGAGAGAGAGAGAGAGAGAGAGAAAATGAGAGCAAATGAGAGAGAGGAGAGGAGAGAGAGAGAGAGAGAGAGAGAGAGAGAGGGAGAGAGAGAGAGAGAGAGAGAGAGAGAGAGAGAGAGAGAGAGAGAGAGAGAGAGAGAGAGAGAGAGAGAGAGAGAGAGAGAGAGAGAGAGAGAGAGAGAGAGAGAGAGAGAGAGAGAGAGAGAGAGAGAGAGAGAGAGAGAGAGAGAAGGGAATTAATTAATTAGAAAGGGTGTGAAATATTAAAGAGATCAATTACAAACCCAGAAGTGGATCAGAGAGGGAGCTAGAGAGAGGAGGGAGAGATCAGAAGGAGAGGGTGTTCGTGTGGTCAAATCGGTAAAAGTGGGAATTGGGGTACGTACGTAGTTTAATATTAATGTATTAAAAAAGGAAAAAAAGGGTAGAATATAATTGATCAGGGGGTGGGGGTGGGGCGGATGAGGATCCCTGCATGCAGCCAGTGTCGCAGTGAGGAGGGTTAGGCACCAGAGCAGAGTCCCCACCGAGGCCTGACCCATCCCCTGAAGGGGCGGAAGGCAGGGTCTGTGAGTCTCTGTGGCTGTGGGCTTATTGCCCGGGAGGTCATAGAGGTGCACGGGATTGGGAAAACGAGAAAGCCCGCCACCCCCTCATAACTACGAAAACAACAGGTGAACGAGGCAAAGGTAAACGGGGCCATGCAAACGTCCCTTTCGTCTCCCCGCGCTCTCTGGCTTAATTTCTCTCTCTTCGATCCTTCTCTCCCCAGCGGCCACTTCTTTCCTCTCCCCCACCTCTGCCGCACCCTGTTACAGAATTCCGAATTGCAATGGGAATTGCTTCACTTCTCTATCTATCCCTCTCATCGGGAATGCCAACCACACACTTTCTCTCATCTTTTTAATGCCCACACCACCCTGGCGTATGTTAGCCCACCCTGCCTTCTCCCTTTCCTCTTCACCACCCTTCATAAATTCCTACTCCACTTCGCATATATACACACACTCCTACATACGAGCTAGGCCATATTACAAGAACAACAGCAACCGCGCGTCTCTCTCTCTCTCTCTCTCTCTATCAATAATCATCATAAGGAGGGTCCTCTTTCTTTCCTGAGTTGTCTCACTATTTCTACTAGACCTCCTCTGACCTCCCCCTCTCTCTCTCTCTCTCTCTCTCTTCTCTCTTTATTTTTCTGCTCGCATTTGCTAGATCATCCATCCCTCGCTCTGTCCCTCTCTCTCTCTCTCTCTCTCTCTCTCTCTCTCTCTTTTTGCTTTCCACTCTCCAAGGATAACAAGACCCATCAGGAGAAGAACAGCCGGAAGGGAAGTGGTTAGACAGTCAATCAATCAATCAATCTGTCACAGCACTCGATTGATCAATCATATCAGAAAGCTCGCTCGCAGTCAACAAAAACATCATGTCCTCCTCGTCTGCTTTTTCACTGGACCACCTCCCTCCTTCCGAGCAGCTCTGTTACGTCCATTGCAACTTTTGCGACACCGTCCTCGCGGTATACCTTGCTTCTCTCTATCTCTTCCTCTTCTCTCCTTAACCAACCACTGCAGATATGTGCTTCCCTCTTCCTCCGCTTACCACATGAGCTCCCAACTTGAACCCTTTATACCCACAATCAAATATTTCATGGCTCTTTCCTTCTTCTTTTTAGGTTTTCTTGATCGATCTTCTTCATGGCGGTGAGAATAATATTGACCCTCTTTGGTTTGGGTTTCTTGTGTTTTGTAGGTCAGCGTCCCCTGCAGCAGCCTCTTCAAGACGGTCACAGTCCGATGCGGCCACTGCACCAACCTTCTCTCCGTCAACATGCGTGGCCTCCTCCTCCCGACGGCTAACCAGCTGCACCTCGGCCATGCTTTCTTCTCTCCTTCCCACAATCTTCTGGTATAATTTTACAACAATAAAGAAGGAAAAATAAAACACAAAACAAAAGCAAAATATTGATCGATTTTACCTTTACATATCGTAATATTACACAAAAGCAAAAAGAGGAAAAAAAAGAAGTGTTTTACAAGTTGCTTTTAAGATCATGACTAGCTACTAGTACTAGAAAGATTACAGGTTGTGCATCGTTATATGAGTCTTTGATCATGCTCGTTGCTTCGGGATCCCGAGCGAGCTAGATGATCTCTTTTCAGTCCTGCTTTGGTACTTTTTGATTTTCCCTCTTTTTCATGATTCTTCTTTAAATATGGCTTCTAATTAATAATTTCAGGAAGAGCTTCCAGCACCACCGCCAAGCTTATTGCTCGATCAATCCAACAACAACGAGTCGGTGGTATCGATGAGAGGATCCGAAGAGCCTCCTCGGACACCTGTCGTGAACAGACGTAAAATTCTCTCTTCTTTTCCATTCCCTGATAATTAATTGATGCATGGTATTCGAAATCTAGTAGATGAAGGAGTTTGTCTCACGCCTTCCACTTCCATTGATGCAGAAAATTAGCTTCTTTAATTACTATATTTTTGAACACCCAACTATCCGATGTTTCATTTATCCTTCGAGAAAGAAATTAATGCACTTGGGTTCTTCTTTGGAGCAATATTAATCCATCAAGGGCCGCCCATCGAGGTATATTAATCAGAAGGCCAAAATGATTTTCAAATCATATGGGTAAAACTTGTTGCTGCCTGAACATACGGTAGTGACCTGATTTGGCTTTCTGAATTCTGATATCTTGGTCTGGTCTCAGGAGGAAATCCTTTAATGCCTTAATTACTGTGCTACCCTAACATCTTCTCACCCTCTTCCCTGTCCTTTACTTTCTTGTACTACAACGAGCACCTCATTACTAATGGCAGTTAGTACTACTTGCAGAAATCATTTTCATTTGCTTCATTTTTTCTGTTCGACGTCCCAAAACGATTTCTTCTATATATCACAGAAATAAAAATGGGTCCTCTTGTTGCATATTCTCCGACACTCTGAATCGATTTTTTCAACCAACAAGCTTCCTTACTGCAGTTCCTTCCACAATAGATAAATCACTCAAAGCAAAACCCATTGAGTTTTTTTTTTCTAAAATATACGAGGTTTTTATTAGTTTCCTTTGATTGTTTGAAACACATGATACATACTTCTCTCTGTGGATAATTATGTGAAAGAAAGGTGCATGGAGAGAGAAAGGAGCTTGAGAGGCGGTGCAATGATGAAGTGATGATACGAAAATGATAAAGAGTTTAGCAATATTAGAAAAAAGTCAGTAATCGTTTTAAATGTGTCTGTCTCTGTGCAGCTCCGGAGAAGCGACAGAGAGTCCCGTCTGCGTACAACCGATTCATCAAGTGAGTAATAATGAAAAGCGCCATAAAAACAAAAGAGGAACAAATGCAGTATTCTGTTTTCTCTCTTTTTCCGCTTCCTACTGTAGTATTATATATGTATTGTTATGAAAGGACGGGGTGTGGGAGAATTTTGACATCTTTTCTGGGGCTCTCCCCATCTGTTTGCAGGGACGAGATCCAACGCATCAAGGCGGGGAACCCCGACATAACCCACAGAGAGGCCTTCAGCGCCGCTGCAAAGAACGTGAGATCCAAGATTCCCCATGATATTACTTGTTCACTTTCTAGGGTTTCCAAGTCCTTCCCTACTGAGCCTTTTTCTTGTTTATGCAGTAGTAGCAGCTAGGGTTTCAGTTACTTTCTCTCACTTTTTTGTTTTCTTTCTGTTCCTTGGTTTCTGGGTCTGTTTCTACCAGTGGGCCCACTTCCCACACATCCATTTCGGACTCGTGCCTGACCAGACCGTCAAGAAGACAAGCGTTCGTCAGCAGGTCACTCCACGCTCTAATTCCTTCTCTATATATATATGCAGCTTCCACCGAATTTATACTTTAATACGCATCTAACTTATAAGAATATCACGTAGCTTATAAATTTGTCTGTGTGCGTCTCTCCTTTGTTGTAATATATATTTGGGTTTTGCTGCTGCAGGAAGGAGAAGACGTTCTTATCAAGGATGGGTTTTTCTCTGCAGCAAACATGGGTGTCACTCCCTACTGAAGAGCAGCTTCAGCTTTTTAGGGTTTTCCTTCTTTTTCTCTTCTTCGCCTTTTCCCCCTTTCTTCGTGCTAGTGTTGCATGATTGTTGACAGACTTTCAAGGGTGTGTTCAACAAGTTCTTTGCCTGTAATGCAGACATTCAATCTCTACTCTTTTCTGTAGGAGGGTTTGTATGCTACTGATCAGTTTCCACAAGTAATTAACTTATCCTCTCTTTTTATATATATCTTCTGTCCTGTGTCACTGAATATGAAGATGATCGTCTTTAGCAAAATACTGCGGAATATATAGACGCTCTAAAGTTCCAGGGTTTTCTAGTTTCTCTAACTAAAACCTTCGTAGGTTGATCATCTACGAAAGAATTCAAAAGAAAAGAAAATCTTCCCGACATATATAGGACAACTTCTTCCCGTATATATGTATGCTGCATAATAACATAAAAGACAAGATTTATTGTTCAGGTTTTGCAGAAGTTTGCAGTGTACTCTCTACGATGTCTTATCTGATGTCTGATAAGTATCCCTGCAACTATATATAATCGTTAAGTATCCTTTAGTAGTGGTCATAAGGAGATAATACACACGATAAGCTATCACTCATTATAGCAGCTCCCTAGCTTTCCAGTTCATCAAATGTATAGGACTCCTATTGAACTTTTGTTAATTAATGGATGGGGTCAGCTCCTTTATATTTCATGCCTATAATTCCATCGAAGTTCTATTTAATTAATATTATAACAAGTACTGATCTGAGAAATTTGGACCTACTAGCTTGTGCTTTGAAATTTTCATAGAGGAGAGAAAATTTTAAATTGCTTGTCATTTGAACCATTAATAGATATGAGTACCCTACGGCCTGTGGAATGTGGCTACCGGTGTCAATCGTGAGAATAACACAAGAGGACTTGCCCAGATTGCTTAAACGCGTTTAAAAAATATTCTTCTTTTTTGTCTTAAAATATTGTGCTCCCATCTAGCTAGCCAGTAGCAGTACCATATACACTGCCTAGCTAGCTTCATTAAATTGAAAAGGCAAAGAGGCTCATGAGTACTGTCTAGCACTTCAAGTCGTGATTGATTTTCTCTTAATTAAGACAAGATACTAATTGAGCAACAACAGGTCTCAATATCTATATATATATATATATATATATATATATATATATCATCAAAACTGAGGAGGTAGCGTGATTATAGTCCAGCTCATGGTCTGTGTGGAAACAGTAACTTGAGGCCATTTCTAGTGTATTTTGAAGCCGATCGATTACTTTTTCCAGAGCGGTCGAATATGAATACTCTCTGAAGAAGTACTATGCATGAACAGTTGGTTTTGATCCATTGATCACATCAGTTTCTTGTATCAAAACCGGGAAGTGACACGTAAACGAATGGCTGCAGGGAGTCAATAGTTACTTAGAGGTCATGTCTAGGAACTGTTATTCTGAAAACAAATACGACGTCGTCCGGAACAATATTTCAACCTGCAGCACGCAGAGAAAATTAATTTGTTCCGTTCTTTTTCCTTATAGCTAGTTTTCTATTGATCAATATTACTAAAATACAACTCGATCCTGTATGATCTGTTACTCAAATATATATCCACAAAAAAATAATATATATATATATATGATAATAAATATTTATATTATATCGCAGATTCGACCTAGCTATAGGTATCAAGAAGAACAGTGATATTAATTATGCTTGCTCGAAAAAGATATTCAGTACGGAGATCAACTATCTGTTCATGAGCTGGTTGAGGGACCGCGTACAGAAAAATGGCACGCGTCCTACTCCATGTATACATTCAGGGTGGTCCTTCGTCTCTCCCATGATCACAGACAATCATCAAGTGGCCAATTCACTGCTACTGCGGCAGCTTTCATCCATGTCAAGACGATCGATGACGGCACCGCTGAATGCTAGCTCCAGAAAACTAGCTATATGTATATATTACCCATATCTAATTAGTTACCATATTGCATGAATATTACTACTCTGAAGGGACAACTTCGTTCTCTTTATCTCCAATATTCGTGACGTTCCCAGATTTAAACAGCGGCTCCCGGAGAGAGGTTGGTTAATTAGTAAATGAGATATGCAGCAATATTTAGCTTCGTGTGTGGAAATTAATTAGAAGCGAATGTCTGTTTCCTGTGAAGATATGGAGAGGTCTGATTTCAGATGTTGACATGCTATGCACTGCTGCCTGCGGGAGGTTCTCCATTATTGAGATCGAACCTTTTTCTGTGGCTTGGATCCGCAGATATATAATTGCTGTCGACGACAGTAGAAGAAACCAGCTCATGGGGAAGGTACGTTCTCTGCTCTTGAATTTTTTCTT
>CM039665.1:27991956-28007428 GCA_022405105.1 Aristolochia contorta | reverse complement strand
TAACCGAGGTGCAGGAGTGAACCCTAAAGTCCAAAACCGCGCCTTCGATCACGTCCACGTTCTTCAGCATCGTACCGTGGTCCAGCGTCGCGATCCTCTCCTGTACACCTTAAATGGCCAACCTGCAGCGAAAAGAGGTACAAATTAAAACTGATCATCAGTACTCAGCTTATACAAACAGAATACGTGTTGGGTCTAATATTAGATTGAGACCCCAGCTTATATGTATCATATATATAATTCGCCATGTAAAATAATTAAAGAAATTATAAATCTGAAGAGATAAATATATTATTACCGTCGGGGACGGTGAGGACGAAGATGGTGCCAACAGAGCCGTCGCCGATCACGGTAAGGTCTTCGAGGACTCATGTTTCTGACGAGCTGCGGCAGCTCGAGGAGCCAACAATTTCCCATACATCGGCTGCAGGGAAGGGACGATTCGTGCAGCACACGCTGGCCTTTCATCTTCTCTTCTTCTACTTCTTAATTTCTTCTCTCTGAGAATGATTACGTCCTCTGAACAGGCTCTTGCTTGTTCTGTGCTCTTCTCTTATGGCTTCCCTTATTTATAGGGTTTTGGCATAACAACTTGCAGTAATTTCCCGGCGGCTTCTTGTTCTTCTTCGAACGTGGTCAATGAATCGCGGCAACTGGGAAGGATAAGTTCCAGAGTCGGGCGTAGACCTTTCAAAGACGTATGATGGTACGTACTTGGCCAAATGGCCACGCTAATTATCTCTTGGACCCCAAAATATTTCATTTCAAGATATTAAAATTTTCTTAATATTGGTAAATAAGAAAAAAGTATAAAAATAATATATATCATATAGCAATATATCTGAAATTTTTAGTCATTCCAAAGTAAATGATTTTAATTAATTTATATAAAGAATAAAAATCATAGATTGTTAATTCACTGACACTGAGGAGGCAAAATGAACACTCAGATTGTAATTGATTAGAATATATATGTACCATGTAAAATAAACTACGAACAAGTGGTATAGCAAAGAGGATGACGAAATTAGGATGTGGAATATTTTTGTTACCCGACTTGTTTAATTGCGTCGGATTCCATATAGCGACAAAGCTATTATCGTAGTCATGAATGGAGTTGGAAAGTGAATGCAAAAGGAGGAGAGAGATGAAATGAAAGCGATAGTCCCACCGATTCAGATATTTGTTCTCAGCATTGCGTTTTTTATGTAAAAAGGGATCACATTTGGTAATGGAACCACTTTATTCAATCTGACGCGTTGATTTTAATCTGTGCCTCACATGTATGCTTTTCCTCCTTGCAAAAGGGGCGGTAGTGACAGAGGAATATCTGCCATTTCTTTAATCTCTCAATGGATTCAAACACGTATAGTTTATCCGTTTATTTTCCTTTTTTTACCAAGAAAATGAGACTTATCACAAAAACTGCCTTTTTTTTCTTAAATCTTGAGAGAAAAACATTAGAAAAATTAATTGCATATTTTGGGTAAAATAATTTTGAGGTGACAGGAAGGCTGAGGTTTTATTTCCTAGACTTGAGCATCAGCTATCAGTCCACGCCACAGCCAGCTGTGCAGTGCAGTAAGAGAGCAAATCTGAAAGATTTAATTTTTTACTAATATCAACCTTGGTAAACCATAACCTTAGTATCAAATTCAAAGTAAATAGTATAATTTTTCAATAACTTTATTGAGACATACCTTTTTCATAGCCTCATCCATTGTTTATAAGATGATCCAAAGTTACTAAACCTAAACCTTAAAAACCCATAACTAGGGTCAAACATTGTAAATATTTTCCAAGTGATTATAGAAGCTGCCAGGAATACTTGATGAGAGAGAATGAGAGAGACATGAGAGAGATATGAGAGAAAGTCTAGAGAGAAATGAGAGAGAAATGAGAGAGAAATGAGAGAAATGAGAGAGAAATGAGAGAAAAATGAGAGGAAAAATAAGAGATATGAGAGAAATGAGAGAGATAAATGAGAGAGAATGAGAGAAATGAGAGAGAAACGAGAGAGAAATGAGAGAGAAATGAGAGAGTGAAGTTAGAAAGAGAACAAGTAGGAGAAAAGTAGAGAAACAAGTAGAGAAATGAGAGAAATGAGAGAGAAAATGAGGAGGACGTTAGAAAGAGAAATTAAAGAGAGAGAAAAGTCAGAGAGAAGGTAGAGAAGAAATTAGAGAAACAAGTTAGAGAGAGATTATAGAGAAATATATAGATATTGTATTTGGGTTTTAACCTCTTTGTAGGCCACTGTTAGCTCTTCCATTACTTTTAGGCATAGGTTTGGGCACTGTTTAATTCAAACCCATGTTTGCAAGTGGGACCCTTGTTTGTTAACGGGTTCAATGGATATCCAATACCTTTTTATTATTTTGAAGTTGTAAGATTTAATAAGGTAAAATTCGCTGTCACAATTACGATTATAGTAAGATCTCATGGTGGATCTCTCACCTCACAAGCGGGAGAGTGAAACTCCTCTCTAACTAAAGAATAAGCCAGCTGAGTTTGCCGCTCAGGAACATGGGTCCAATTACAGTTTATGGATTGACCAAGGGACCAGATTTCCCAAAGTAAATCATAGAGGTCTCTCATGGGGGTGTAGAAGCTCTGTTACACCAGTTTATAACTTTTGAGGCAGTCCCTTCTACTTCTTAGATTCCACTGAATCTTTCATTTATAGATTTCTAGACCCTGGAGCATAGCTATATAGTTTCAAGCAACTACCGAGATTAATGTTGGGTAATGGTCCCATGAAAAGGACAGTATGGCATGGCCATTTTGATTCTCTGAATACCACTACCAAAGCCAGCGGGCCTTGGGTTGCCTACTGATGACCCCATCAATGCTAAGCTTTCTGTATTGATTCAATTGATGGTGGCATTCATTGGACTTCTGGATGTTCAACTTGGGGTTTGGAGGCCCAGCTACACACTATCATCCCATGCTGCTCTAAGGTTAGCCCTAGTTAGACCTTTTGTAATTCTGGTACAGTGCTGTAGTCATTAGAGCAATTTTCAAAGATCTACTCTTTCAGATTGGCTGAACTTCCATCTTCTTAGACAAGACACTCTGTTATCTCTCTTCCCATAGGCACCATAGGGAATAAAGGAGATACATGAGCCCAACATGGTCTTTTCCCTTTTTGTTACTTTCTGATTATTCCAATAGTCAATACTCTAGAAAGACTTTGGAATCATGGGTTTGGCGGTCAAATCGAATATAATTCAGAAGTGATTCCAAACTTGTTGGGCAAAAGAACACTGGAACCAACACGTGCCACAGGAGTTCAGTGGGCTGTCACAGGAAAGTACAGGAAGTGGGAGGGTAGTGTGTTCCTCTTCTTGGAGACTGTCTCGGCCATTAATTTCTGATGTAATGCAGACCATAGAAAAATTGCGCTTTTAGGTGGGCAGGAGAATTTCCATGCTCATCTGAGTTGGGTGCTCTCTCCCTGCTCTGCCAGAGCTCTTCCAATGCCATATAGCAAGATTTCACGGTGAATTCTCCACTCCGAGCTGGGTTTCAGGATGAGTCTTATTTGCACTATTAGTATTAAGGAAGTATGTCGATAAGAGTTGGTTCAATTGAGACAACCCGGAGGCTTCATCATCATTAATTCTCCTCCTGGAATGGAAGACTCCGGTTCAAGCTCTTCATTTCTGATTTGTGGCTAATTCATTCAGATTGGTTTCAGGAAATCTTATCGTTTCTAAGAGGTCTGGAAAAGGACCGACCAAGAGATCTTTCCCTAACCATACATCCCTCCGTAAATCTAATTTATCTCCCTTCACCTGGAAGGTGTCCCGGTCAAATCCCAAAATGTGCCTCAATATCGATATATCTTCTTCCAGAATGGGAGAGAGAGTAACATAGGTGGGTGCCATCCTAGCCTCCAATCCGAGTGTAGGGATTTTTAATTTAGATCTAGGTAGGGATGCTCATAGTGGGGGATTGGGGTTGGTTTTAGCCCTCCATTTTAAAAGAAGGGCCTTGGCTATAGGATGATATTCTTCTGATCCCTTGTCCTCCAAAGGCTTTGGGAATACAGACTTCTTCCCATTTTACTAGGTGAAACTTGAAATCGTTGCTAAATTACCTCTCCAAAAGAAAAGTTTCTCATTATTTCTCTCAATTCATTAGCTACTCCTTTGGGGCAAGGAATGAAAGAATCATATGGGAGGGTATCCCAATTAAGCAAGATTGTAGTATGAACCAATCTTCCAGTCTTGGAGGAGGTTTACTTTTCCAGGAGGTGAGCCTTTTCTTTAGCTTTTCAATGGTGGGGTCCCAAAGTTTATGTGAATTCTTTCCTTGTAATACCGGAAGGCCTAAGTGAGGAAAGGAAGCTCGTGGAGCATCCTAATTCTTTTGCTGCTTCTCGAGGAAGTCACTCGTGTGGATATGTATCCCGGCTAATGAGGTTTTCCTCCAACTTATTTTTGACATGGGTCGATAGCTCCATTAGGGACAAGTCGCTTTTCAGCCTTGAATTTGCTCTAGGGTCCCTTCATGCAAAGACCATATCGTCAGCAAACCGAAACAATTGGTGGTGCCCCATCCCTAGGCACTAGAGTCATCCGCATCAACTAGTTGTCTGAGAAGAAGGCTATCATCCTTCTCCACAATGTTAAACAGGAGAGGGATAAGCGGGTTTCCTTAATCTAATGCCTCTTGAGTTCTTGAAGTAGCCAAATAGCCCTCCATTAATTGACACTGAAATCTGGCAGAGAGATGCAGGGGAAGATCCATCTTCTCCATCTTATCCCAAATCCAATGGCTTTCATAGCTAGATCAAGGTGCCTCCAATTGACTCTATCAAAGGCCTTTTCAAGATCAAGCTTCAATAGGTACACTGATTTCTTTTGTTTGGTGAATATATCAACTGTCATGTACAAACATAGCAAACTCCAAGATTTGTCTAGACTTGATAAAAGCACTCTGTTCTCGCTTATGATAGAGTTGAGAACTCTTAACCAATCTAGTTGCTGCTAGTGAGCGCTATGATCTTGTATACCCCCGAGAATAGGCTTTCAATTCCAAGATGTAGTCTTTGACCTCAGGTCAACTCCATCCTTTCTATTGTTAATTAGGGAAATGATTGAGGCACCTATCCCATTCTCATGAAACTCCTCAAATAGCTTCAATCAAAGTCCTTACATGAATTCCAATGATTCTCTAAAAAAAATACGCGTTGAACCCATCTCAGCCAGGAGCCCTATCATCTGGCATAGAGGTGATCGCTTGCTTACTCCGAGTTTTCCTCCAAATCTAATTGTTAGAAGGTTAAATCCGGTATGTGAACCCTTGCCATGCTTTTACCTTCCTTTGTGTAGTATTTTAAAAATGGGCATTGGTTTAGTGGAGAACTAAGAGCGTGATTGTGTCCTCTTCTAATGCGTGATGCACAAGTCTTATTTAAATTAGGTAGAATTAGAGTATTTTAATAGAGTTAAGCTTCAATTGGGATTTCTTGGGTTTAATATTTTATCTGGTCTTTTATTACATTACAAACTCTCTATTAGGTTTTTCATAGGCCTATAAATAGGCTAAGTCTTAAGAATGTAGGACATTTTTGATGATTAATTGATATATTGAAAGCTTCTTTCTTCTTCCTCTGATCTCACGACATATTCTTCCCTTCTTCCCTCTTCCTTCCTCTTCTCTTATCTCTTCCTTCTTTCTCTCCTTTCTCTCTCGGGGTATTGTGTCCTACATCAATTGGTATTAGAGCGAGCCCGCTTCTCCTGGACCTACAACCTTCCATTGATTCAGATATTGGTTGTGCTGCTATCTTCCTCACGCAATCTCAAGTAACGAAAATGATTGATCACGCCAAAAGAAGAAGCAAGAAATGTCGACTCTGACGCCCTGCCGCCTTCACCCCCACCTCGCCTCCTCCGCCTGCCTCCGCCCTTGCGCCTCCGCCACCGCCGCCTCCCGCCCTCGCCGTCTCCGCCATCGCCGCCCTCTTCCGCCGCCCGCCATCGCCGCCTGCCACCCTCGGCGCCCGCCATCGCCGCTTCTCCGCCATTGCCGCCTCCGCCATCGCCGCCCGCCATTGCCGCCTCCGCCATTCGCCGCCGCCTTGCCGCCTCCGCCTGGACGCCTCGACCGTCCTTTGACCACCAACTGTCGGCCTCCTCCTTCAGCCCCACAAAGAACAAAACATCGAGACCTAGTTCTCTCCCGACAACTGAACTGATTTCTAGACTCTAAGACGATCTGCTTAGAATATCTTGGACGACATCGGTTCAACACTGCTTATATTATCGGGTTTGATTCAACTCCGCTTGAGCTCCATTTGATTCTGCCTCGATCTCCAGAACTGCCTGATTCCGGTTCGGCTCCATCCAGCTCGGTTCAGCAGATAGTCAGCCTCGCCTCAGCTTGATTCCGATCGATTCGATTCAGCTTGATTCAGATCGGTTCGACCAGCAATTGGATTCAAATCGATCTCACTCAGTTCGGTCAAGTCCGGTCAGCCTGCCTTAGGATACAATTTCAATTGATTCAGTTCAATTCAGTTCGTCGATTTCGGTTCAACTCGATCAGAATCGATTCAGCTTGATTTAGATCAGTTAGGATTTAGTTCGACTGACTCCACTTGGTTAAACTTGAAGCCAGACTTCGGCAAGACTTTCGATTAAGGTTGACTCGATTGTGAACCGGTAATCTGTAATTTTGCCTCTTGAATATAAATTGATAGATTTATTAGGAGGTTTAATTTTTCGATGCTTGGATCTGATCTAGGATACTATAGGACTTTTTTTAATTCTATTTTGAGCCAGATTTGAAAAAAGGCAAAAAAATGGAAGAAAAAAGTCTTTGCATGATTATTTACTTGATTTCTTTACCTGTGTGTTTGTTAGTAAAATTTTTAAATATTCTTACTCTAAGTTACTCTAGTCTATCTCAGCATTTTTGTCATATTTGTTTCATCTTTTCCTTCCATCATGATTATTAAAGAGCTTGTAGCCAGATTCAAGACACTTGAGGGAAAAACATAATTAACTTGAAAAAAGTGACCACAATGAGACCAACATGACAAATTTCTAACACCGGCTTGACCAACTCACCAAAACAATTGAACAATTCTACCAAATCGGTTAACCGCCTTCCCGATGACTATGTGGCTATTCATAGAAATATTGAAAATCAACCACCGAGGGAACCAGTTGGGAACCGCTTATGGGTCAAAGCTCTATTATGTCACCTTCCTATAAGAATGATTGACCCAACTCGAGCAGGAATCTTGCCACAACCAAAAACCACCCATTGTTTGAACATCGACTCCTCTAGCGAGGAGGACATCTTCTCTAATGAAGAATACTCACAGCCGCCCACTTACTACCCGGCAAGGTAATAGAGCTACTAGTAGACATTGTAACCACTTGGACTGCCCTAGGTATCCTCATGATGAAGTAGGTAACATGTTTAGAGGTCAAAATAAATGCCTGAGTTCGATGGAAAATTAGATCCCAAAGGCATTTATCGATTGGTTATACAACATGAAAGTTTATTTTGAGTGGTACCAAATGAATTATGCTCAACGCATTCGTTTCATGAAAATGAAGTTGGTAAGTTCTGCCAAATGCTATTGGCAAATTGTTCAGCGTAACTTAATCGAAAGATTGAGACATCCACCCATTTCCTCTTGAGCTGAAATAACGGAAAATTGAAAGAAAAATACCTCCCACCTTACTATAAGGACCAGTTGTTAAACCATAGGCAAGGAACGTCTAGTGTGGATTAATACATTGCCAAATTTGAAGAATTGATAATGAGGGTGATATTAATGAAGAACCCAAGTTCACTATCTCTAGATTTGTTAATGGGTTACGGGGATATCAAACGAGAAGTCATTGTCTATGCACCAAACTCTTTAGAGGAGGCATATCATAAAGCCATAGAATTTGAGAGGTACCTGACTTCCTCCATTTAGGCGACCTTTTAGCCTTTCCGGTGACCATCGTCATGGTCAACCGACTCCATTTACTAGAGACATCATCGAACCCAACCGCCCATCTTTCGAGACTCCAACTCATAGTCACTGCACCTCATTATGGTGAGCATGGGTTGCCCAAACCTCTTACTAGCTTCTCGATCGACAATAGAGTGTCATCATTGTCATGAGAAAGGTCACATCGCTTCTCAATGTCGAAACCACACATTAGCGTTGGAACGTGTTGATGAAAACACACCTAAGGGGGAGTCTAATGTTGTTATTATTACTCCAATGGAGTATCTAGAAGACGAGACTAATTTATGTGATAATTCTCTTACAGGCCCAACCCACCAATCTGCTTTAACGGGATGCATCTTGCCCGTTGCAACTCAACTCCACAAGCCATGAGTACTAAGACTGATGATACCTCCATAAAATGTCTCTGTTTTTCAAACACAAACCAATGGTCAAAAGGAGATAGTTAATTGTAGTTTGGGGGTTTTGCGTCACTATTTAGTTGGGGATAAGCTTGCTACTTAGACTGTTATTTTACCCATTGGTGTGTTTATCTATAACATTTCCATCCACCACACCACCGATAACATCCCCTTTGAGATTGCATATAGCCTATCCTCACAGCCTACTGACTTTATTTCTTTCCACAGATTTTACCCTTCTGATTTTGCCCATACGTTTGTTGATCCTTTTCTGAGTTCCATCTTTGAGATTAGGCAAAAAATGGCTTTGAGTAATGATAATTTTAAATTTTCTACTGATGCACATCATGAAGCTTGTTTTACCCTACACTCCACTCGCTACATGCTTGTCCTAGTGGGCCTTTTGTTTGTCTTTGTAGGAACCGGATCCAATGCATATGTACTTGATTTGCCTCCTGATTTTCTCTCAGTTCATATTCAATGTGGCAGATTTATTTGCTCACCAAGGAACATATGAGCCTCTGCTTTTGCCTTCTTCCATGCATGCAGGTCCATCCACGGTGATTACTCCAGGTTTTTCAACGCCGACCTTTGCTCCACACAATGTAATTGTGGGCGTTACGGATGGCAAGCATGTGACTTTATCTCATGTTGGCGCTTATCGTTTCTTTGTTCATTGGAAAGATCGTCCCTCCATCTGCAACAGAACGTCTTCCTTCACCTTTTGACTTGTGGCCGACTTCTTTTGCAATCCACTCCAAGCGGTCGAGTTCTTTTGAACCAGCGGGGAATGATGCAGGATGCACAACTCTTATTTAAATTAGGTAGAATTAGAGTATTTTATTAGAGTTAAGCTTGAATTGGGATTTCTCTTTGGTTTAATATTTAATTCAGTCTTTTATTACATTACAAACTCTCTATTAGGTTATTTCATGTTTCATAAATAGGCTATCTTATGAATGTAGGACGTTTTGATGATTAATCGATATAATGAAAGCTTCTTTCTTCTTCCTCTTATCTACGTTCCTATTCCTTCCTTTCTTCTTTCTCTTATCTACGTTCCTATTCCTTCCCTTTCTTCTTCCTCATATCGTTCTACGTTCCCCTATTCTTCACCTCTTCTTTCTTCTTCCCTCTTCCTTCTCTTTATCTCTTCCTTCTATTCTCTTTTTCTCCTCGCCTATTCTGTCCCACATCACTTTCAGTGGGAGCAATCTGATAGCTCTTTTGGGGTTTCTAGCATTGACGCTTAGAAAGATTTATTATCTTCATGCAATCTAACCACGCAGGGAGTTCCATCGAAGGACCTCCTATCCCTAGTGCAGGTGCTTATCTTCGTGACTTCTTTGGAATGGCTTCTGATTTTGTCCGAGCCACTCCTCAACATTGAGAATCCAGCCTTCCACGCTCTACTCCGGATTTCAGAGGTATGTTCAAACAACCGGCTTTCAATTACCAGAACCCAATCATTTTCTTCTCCTTTTTGGTTCTCCTTCGGGTTCCCTTACGGCTCTCATCCGGTTCTCCTTCCTTCGGCTCTCCTTCCTAGCTCTCCTTTCCAGCTCCTTCCGGCCTCCTCTGGGCCTCCTAAGCTGCCTCCTTCTAGCTCTCCCTCCGACAGCCTCCTGCTCTCTTCTGTTTTCCTTCTGATTCTACTTACTGCTCTCTTAACAGTTCGATTGTTGTTTGCCTTGCATTTCTTCCCGTGTTCCCTTCATCATTAGAGTTCATTCGGACGACCCTTTTATCGATTAGGCCTCTATTTTTGCATTGTCGATTTCGTTTTTAGCTGATGGTTGGATGCTCCTCTTCCTCTCGGGTTCGACTTCGCAAGAGATTGCTGAGAACTTCCTATTACCCATTTATGGCCAACGTGATTCTGTTACTTGCTCTCGCGGAGGATTTTCCTTGTCGCCGGAAATCTCCGGAAATCTTGGATATCCAATACCTTAACGGGTTATATCAGAATCTAACCCATTTTTGAAAGTATATTAAGACACTAAATGGATATGCTCGATCCTGATGCATTGGATATGTAACCGATTGGAAACTGATCCATTTAATGGCCCCACCAATGGGGGGAATGTGGTTTCTAAGACATTTTGCAAACCAGGTGAGATATCTAAGAATCAGGGTAAGACCATACACCCATGTATCAACAATAAAAGAAAGCTACGGGGTGTCTCAGCAGAGATCCTCAGATTTGTAACCACCAGGACATCTCAGAAAACTAAGATGCCCACCCTGGTTTGAGTCATAACTTTCCTAACGAAGACAATAGATATATGGTGCTCTAGCCTCCTTGGTCCTTTTGGCAAGGTAGAGGCTCCATTTGTCCCACTTTTTAAAAGTCCTTTCTAGTTTTCATGATGAGGGTGGGGTGCATTCTAAGGTCGTAAGTTTTCTCATCATCAGGGTGTCCTCTGCTCCAGGAGGTTGGCCAAAATCCATGAGAACATTCAGTTTCTTTTTATGACCTATTTTAGCCCTCTTGCTCTCTCTTCTCACTTTTACTTTTTCCTTTGGCACCTGTCTCTAGTCGTTGCTTTCTCAATGAATACTCTACTTTCTCAATGAATACTCTTTCTCGAAAGAAAAAAAGAAGAGTCAAGAACAGTATGCTAGAGCCAAAGAAAACAGCAGCACTCATACAAAATTCAGATATGCAAATCAGTCAGCAATCAAAATCAATGATTCAACTCATATTTTAATAGAAACATGCACCAGATGCAAACATCCTTCAACATTTTTGTTTTTTTGAATACCTTAGAACATCTAAACACGCAGGGATGAAACAAACAAATTCCAGCAGCAAGACGATTAGGCATCAATTGCAGAACTGAACTTACAAAAACGTAACCCAAAAGTTGAAAGCAAAGAACCAGAAACATAGAGCAATCATCAAGAACACTGATGGAGCAAACTCAAACCAGAATTTTGAACCCTAGCCTTCACAAAAGATAAATAGAATTCCGTCCTTCTAGCACAACTCGACAATCAACTCTTACAAGGGAAGGAAGAAATCTTTTCGCTACAGCAAAAATCTAACCCAGTAACTTCCCAACCTTCAACCTTTCGAACTGCAACACAATCAGGCATCAATTCCAGAACTGAACTTAGAACAACATAACCCAAAAAGTTGAAAGCAAACAACCAGAAACATAGTGCAATCATTCAAGAACACTGACGGAGCATATTCAAACCAGAATTTTGAAACCTACCTTCTCAGATAGAAAAATAGAACTTCGCCTTTCTAGCAACAACTCGAGCAGTCAACTCTTACAAGGGAAGGAAAAATCTTTCCTACAGCAAAAACCAGACCCAGTAGCTTCCCAGCCTTCAACCTTTCTTAACAAAGAATAGAGATATAAGCCTGACCATTCCACAGATATAGCAGCAACTCTTCAAATCTTTCCAATACCATGTTGCTATTCCAGTATGTATTAATTCCAGGCGAGTGTCAAATACAGAGAAATAAAAGAGAGAGATATGAAGGGAAGAGAAAAAATGAGTGCGGAAGAGGAAGAGAATCCATTCTCAGGCAAGGGATCCAGAGTAGGAACTGATGACCTCTATTAACATCCGGAACCACTAAATGTTTGTTATGAAACCACTTAGGTCAGAGTAGAAAGAATTATCATAACTCCCTTACAGAACAAAAAATTCATGCAACCAACTTCCCTATGAAAAAAGTCAGATATTAGGAAAAGAAAAAACACTCACCCAGTTCCACCACTAGTACAAATGATTACATGATTACATGGTGCCTCAGCAGAGGTGTCACAGATTTTTAATCACCAGCACATCTTAGAAAGCTAAGATGTCACCCTAGCTTTGAGTCATGTCTTTAATAATAAATATAAAAGAAAACAGAGTGCTCTCACCTCCTTGATCCTTTTGGCAAGGGTAGGAAACTCCGTCACTTGTCATACTTCTGAAAGTGCCCCAAACTTCACAGACTGAGGATTACATTGTGGGCTTCACCACCAGCTTACGAACCCAACTGATATCACCTGCACAGGCATCAAAGAAAAAATTTTTGTTCTCTCTTTTTTTTTTTATCTTACAAGATAAATCAAATTTCAGAAGCAGAGAATTTCAGAAGCAGAGAATTTCATCGCTCAAAATAATAAAGATAAAGAATAAGCTCACTGTGCTATCTAGAGGATCTGATTCCCTTGAAACAAGCTGCTGCAGGGCCATGATTGCAAAAGATGCTGCAATAATTGGATCCACTGCTTTGTTTGGTTGTGCCGCATGACCCCCCCTCCCCTGAATTGTAGCTACAAAGTCTCCGACAGCGGCAAGTATGGGACCTGGCCTTGAAGTAATCATGCCAGTAGGATTTCCAGAATCCACGTGTATACCAAATATAGCTATGACCTTATCAAGAGCACCCTCTTGCAGCATATGGTAGGCACCAGCTTTATCCTCCTCTGCCGGTTGAAAGACAAGCTTCACTGTGCCCCTTTAAGGTGGGGGCAATTTTCATCAAGTTTAGAAGATCAAATCCGTGTTAATAGGGGAAAATTGTTTCAGTTTGACTGTCAGAGGATGTACTAGTTCCAAGCTATATATGATACCTTTAATCGGTCCTTTCTGATCCGAAGTAATTTAGCTTCTCCCAGAAGCATGGCAACATGTGCATCATGACCACAGGCATGCATTTTACCATCATTTTTGCTCTTGTGCTCCCAATCGACCAGCTCCTTCACAGGTCATCAAGTACTTCAACATATTGAACCTATGCGCCTGAAATATACTTTGAACTAAACTACAAAGAATCAGAACAACCATAATAAGGTATCTGCAGGGAAATCAATAATCATCAGAGCTGCCAACGGTTTCTAGATCAATTTTGGGATCACTAAACGCAAAAGTGAAGAAGACAAAATGATGTCTCTGCTGTCAGCGAGTTATGTACAGAAAACCAACAAATAGAGGACGAAACTACAACGCTAGAGGATCCATGTCTGCGCTCAGCGAGTAAATGAAAAGATTGGGCGAAAAACAACAGATAAATAAGTAACCTGCAATGCCAGAGCATCCATGTCTGCTCTTAGCGCGAACCGAGGATGCCCACCAGACCCTACTGTTGCAACAATGCCCGTTTTGGCATAAGGCCATTTGTATTCAATCCCGAGGGCGTGAAGCTCTGCTCTTATTAATTCACTCGTCTTATATTCCTCAAAAAGCTAATTCTGGGTACTCATGAATTCTTCTCCTGACTGATTTCATCCAACCAAAGAAATGAGGCTCCCTGGCTGACTGTAGGAGCTCCTTTGCGTCCAGTTTAGAATTCTGAGAGGTCGACAAGGTAATGAAGTGCAGAAGAGTACAGAAAAGAAAAGGGACGAAGAGGACTCCATTGATGGCCCTCGCCTAAGCTCGTTGGGACAAATTGCGTACGTCTCACCGTCATATCTCAACTGATTGACAGTAGAAGAGGACTGCCGTTCTCAACCCTTCGGCCTTTTTTGTTTCATTTACTGGACCCAATGGGTTCATAGAAAGAAAAGAATGAGAATAAAAGTTACGACATAAAAGGGAGGGTTAGCAATTTACCCATTATTCTAATCTCGATATTTAATATCCAATTGTTCTAGTAAATAGAGATAATTTTGTAACTTTATCTCTTCATAAGTCACTATAAGATACAAAGAAGGCAGCCGAACACCCCACCAGTTTAATTTGTCTATCAATTACCGAATAGAATAAATTTGGTAAAACAAATAAAACACCCAGTGTTTACTTAGTTATGTGAATACCCTCACCGGTGTAATCCATCACAGGCCAGTTTTTGTCCGTCATAATGAAGAATAAATCTTGCAAAGAACCTGCAGATTTGGAGAGAGGTTGAAGGATAACATGTCGATCCCCAGCCAAGATGAAACCAATGCCCAACAGGGCACCTCGCAAGTTAAAAGACTCTTGCCTAATCTCCTGTCGTCGGTTGTCTTACATTTTAAAGAGAACATTAAGGTAGCCTCTAGCCTGACAAGTGGTATTGGGATCTTATTGGGATCTTAGTTGTATATGACACTTCTAAATTGTGTAATATTCTTAGTATAGTATGTTTAAATACATAATATATTTTGTACATAATTAACTCCATAACTCAAGAATAAGTTATGAGAACTTGTATATAACCCCTTTTGGAGGTAATGAGAAGGGATACAAATTTTTCCCTTTTTTCTCTCTTATCTTTCTCTTTCTTTATTGTATTAGAGTAGGGAAAAGAAACCCTAAACAGATTTTTTTTTCCGGTCGGTGTCTGATCAAATACCATGGCTAGAAGTGATAGAGAGAACGGGAAAAAGAGGACAGCTCTTGATCCGACCTCGCCATTTTATTTGCATCCTTCGATCATCCTGGCATGAACATCTACGCACTGGTGATTTTGAAGGAGAGAGTTATCAGAATAGGAGGTCAATATGCATAATGCTTTTCAAGCAAAATGCAAACTAGGTTTCTTGGATGGAATTGTGATAGAACCAACGGTTGATGCAAGCGAGATCGAGGATTGGCGAGTGTTAACTCCATGCTCGTAGCCTGGATCTTTTAGCCTATCAAATCTTCTCTTAAGCTCTACTATTACCTATCATGATGAGGTAAAAGAACGTGGGACGATTTACGGAACGATTCACCATTGGCAATGGACCTTGAATTCTTCAACTCCGGTTAGATTTGGGCGTTGTACTCAAAATGGTGGGTGTTGCTACATATTATGGGACGATGAAGAAAATTTGGGACAAGTTGTCCACGTATATGATGAAGAGATCTTGTACTTGTGGCAAGTGTGTGTGTGTCATTGGGCTCTTGCTCTAATTAAGGAACGTGAGGATGAACAAGTTCATCAATTTTTTATGGCGAGATGATGATCTCTATGGAACACTTCGGTTTAATATTATTGCTCGGGACCCGCTTCCTCCATTGAACAAGGTGTATGCTCTTGTGGTTCAAGAGGAACGTCACAAGACCATGACAAAGGGGTATGAGCTATGATATGAGGCGTTGGCTTTTGCTGTCCATGGCAACTCATCTAACCATGGTGGAATGGAAGAACGTGCTAAGAAAGTTGTTT